>WJSG01015187.1:0-11666 GCA_016618145.1 Sanghuangporus lonicericola | reverse complement strand
GCCTCCGGGGTGGCTGTACACAGGAGCCGGTACGTGTTGCAATAGCGCGCAGGCTATTTACCGGTCTCTATTGCAATAGAACTACAACAGCAGCTGGAAGAAGAGGGTGTGGGGCGGGACATATGACGCCGACATACAGAGAGAGTACGCACCGGGGTAGATGGCCATGCACGAACTACGATGGCGCAGATTTTGTGGAGGGCGTAGGCGGGTGAGGCAACGGAGAGTCTACGCGAACGTTGAGTGAGTAACCCAGTGGAAAGGCCGGCCGCGGGAGTTGTCACGATGGCTGAGAGACAGCGGCGCAAGGAGGATGGGTGCCAAGAGGACTTGAGTCCACGAGAGGGAGGCGATGGGATACCAAACCGTGGTTTTGGAGGGACGGACGGAGCCCCCAAGTCTGAGTGCAAGTATGCTGCTCGAGGAGTGAGCCTGAGTGAGCGCAGACGGGGGTGAGATCGACGTAGACTCATGCTCGTACGCCGTGCCGGCCACGTCATTGCCTGGGCCTGCGTAGGGCTGCATATGCACGTCGAGGCTAAGTAGTTCTGTCGGAGTACTTCTCCAAACCGAGCGTCCGCGAGATATGTCCGAAAGCGGGGACTGGCGGCGACATACTTAAACGCTGGTGCTGGCAAGAAGGCGACACTCGGAACTTCGGAACGTCTGGGAGTGCCAAATGCAATGCATGGATCAGAGACCAGATCTGTGGTTCTGATCACACGCTGCGTATAGATGCAATCTGCGCATTGATGACGGAGCTCGAAGTGTGCTAATAAGTAAGTACTTACAGGTACTTACCCGCATTCGTCAACTGCAAGTTACCCAGCACATTCCATTCCGTACATGATTGACTGAGATGGGGCGGCTGTTAGCCGGCGCCGAGTCTGCGTACCCGCTCGTGCGGGTGCCTGCCCAGAGAGAGAGTGCGGCTAAGCGTGCGACGGCCGCAATTGACTGAGAATGTGTGTCCTCCTTGATACGCGCACGATGTCGTAGGCGATGGGAATGGATCTATTTATCAGATGGGCGGGACAGGGCGAGACTCATGGTGCGCATACATACCTGACGACATAATATCAGACTCGCCTTTGATAGGCGTGTTTGCGGCGGTCATGAAGGGTGTCTGGCCCCGAGACTGAGCACCTTGGTAGCTCGAAGAGTCAGAGCCCGAGCGCTGGGGAATGCGTAGACCAACAGACATGCTGCTCACGTCGGGGGACGACGAGGTCAGGGTGGGCAGATCATTGACGGATATTGACCAAATGGGAGAGTGTTGAAGCCCGCGTGGTGATGCGGGAAATGTTAGACCCAGTGGGTCCCGAGGCGGTGCACCACTGACGTAATTATTGACACATAGCCCTGTGTCTCGTCAGCTGCATTCTGCGCTTGACATTCCTTTGAGCGAGGGCTGCGCGATGCTCTTGACCCTACACCCGTGAGGAAGCGGCCTGGCCACGGCTTCCGCTCGCTGCACACCGAACAGGGATCGTCAACGGACTGCGGAGTCAGGACTGCGGAGTCGACCATCGGAGGAAATGGCGACTGATATATTACCCATCTTTCCATACCTTCTGATGCATGCGGAACTCTAGAAACATAAGTATGACGCCTGCCGGGTTCGCCGACAGGCTCCGGGGCAACCGAAACACGCGCCACGGTGCGCGAGCGTGGATAGGTAAGGATGAGCAGTTGCGTTGAGAAACCAAGGTCATGCCGCTAAACTATGTACTGGCCACAGCAACCAGTCTGGGAGATGCAACCAGTTTGGGAGATGCGGCCACGAGAACGAAGGGGAAGGAGGAATCGGAGGACATCGATGACAGGTCGGAGGCTACAATCAAATTGGGTCGAGCGACGCTGCTGATCCATGTTGCGGCGATAAGGAACTGATGCTCGGGTCTATAGGCCGTCTGTAGTCCTAGTGCCTGACGAGAACCGAGCGTGAATCGGTCTCGCCCTGTGAGCCGAACTCAAATAAGCGGCGACACCGAGCGACGGATCCCCATCCGGGATTATTGGCCGACCATTGACTTGGATGCAACGGGTTTTTGTATGGGACACGGACTGCAGCGGCCCAGATGAACGCATCGGGCGAGAATCATTGGTGAGGTAAGTGCGGCTTGCGCCCAGAGATGATCTGGCTGATTCGTGAAGTACATAGTGCGCCTCGGCGACTCGCGAGTATTACATAGGACACTGAGACGATCTGACAGTGATCTCAATGCGCAACACGTTTCCCCACCAAGTCTTGTGTACTGTTGGTCGTCCCGCGCCCTTGCTCGCTGTCCCTCCACACACCCACTGCTAATGGATATCGATTCCGACGAGGAGACTGTGATAGAGAGAACCTCCGGGGTGTCTCGAGTGCCCGCCGAACAGCCTGTCGCCCAATTGGCGTCCGAAGACTCCGAGGTGGTCGTACTTGACGGGGCAGACGAAGTGCAGCTGCTTGAGTCGCGCGACGTCCGGGTCCAGGAGACGGAGCTGGGATGCCGTGATGAGGTGGACGTTGTGTTAGAATGGGCGAGCGGGAAGGACAGGAAGTGCGTGATTGAAAACTGATTCATGAACGATGAACTAACAATATTCATGACGATGTAGACGGGTGCGCCGCTACCTGGAAAGTGCCGATGTCACAGAGGGGAAGTGGTCATTCACGCAGTTCCGCAATGATGCTTGTGCATGGCCCGCAACCTCCCAGTACCTGATGTATGGCCCTCGTGCAGCACGAGTGTGCAGCGCCGCGCAGCTCGTGAGCGCGGATTTCCACATGGACCTGGAGCGTCCGCCCTCGTTTGAGCTCGAGCTCGAGCTACTACGAACGGTGGACTGTGTGGCAATGGGGCGAATGAAGCGGCTTTGGGGAGGTCAAGGTATGTCAGACAACCACGCGTGCTTGCGACGAAATCTGAGTGGTACCTGGAACGTAGTGGAGGACTCCGTCAATCGACGCCTGCAAGTGGAGAGAAGGCTGGGGAGCCATAGAGAGGTGAGTGTTATCCGGATATTGTGTAGTTTTGTGGGCGTCGTTTGACGGCACATGTTCCCGAAGGCGTTCAGCAAGATATTCTGGTCCGGGGAGCGCCTCGCGGCTCCAGGATCCACGGGTTATTTAGGCTTCACCGCGTTGCGTCCGGAGGATATCGTTTACGTAGAGTGTTTGATTGGGAGGCAGGGGGGAGACGTCGTATTCATCCTGGAGGCCATACATTTCCTTGCGCGGCCGCCGAAGCATCTGTGATAGACCTGGATTCGCCGCATGCACGGGGCGCGCCATAGGAGCGAAATTCTATGTACGACGCTACACGATGTCTGAAGGAGTACTTGTAATGAGGTGGGATTCAAGAGAAGTGTTCCAGGTGCGCGAGTGGTCACACAGGCGACGCCGGGAAATGAGACCTGCCAGAAGTGCGGCGTTGTGGATGCGACATGAGATAGGATCTCGCTGGGACATGGCTACATGAAGGTCAGGTCCGGAGTAGGCGTATGACTGAACAGTAGAGGTTCGAGAAAGGGCGCGGACGATCTCGGAGGTGCCACGGGATTCCAGATGTCACGGTACGTACCAAACTGCCTCTTCTGACGTCGTACCACTTAGCCTCCGCCCATACCTTGACATCTCTCTGCTCCGCCTGCTCGTGCACCTGGTGCAAGGAAAGCTGACGGTTGCGATGAACAGAACCCATGGCATACTCGGGCAGGATCGAGGTGAGTTGGGCCTGTTTGCGTCTGGCAGTGGAAACGCGACCGCTTGGTGATCGGGCGGCGGGGATCCTGACGAGTGCCGGCAGAGATCGACTGCCGTTCGCCCCGGCGAACTGGTAAACGAAGACATAGTTGTATGAGCGGTGCGTGGCAGTCTGCGGTGGGGCAAGGAGATGCACTAATTTGAGCTCTCGCACGCGGATAGAGGAAGAGATGAGTTGAGTAACTGTGCCGGGTCTAAATCGCGCGGGCATTGACCATCTCTGTATCGGTGCAGCGCAAGATGGGGGGCGCAGACAGGGCAGCGATCGAGCAAGTGTGAGTGACTTTTAGTTAACATTGAAAGAGTGGAAGGGCGACTCAAAGAATCTGCGCAGTGCGTGCACGCGGATGGCATACAGATCGATGTCGACCTGCTGGACCTCATCTTGCAGGCCGAGGCGCGTGGTGAAGAGGTGCCGGAGGACGACGATCCTGACGACCCTGTGGTTGGTGGGTGTGCCGACGACCGTGATAATGAGCGACAGCTCGACCCCGTCCCCCGGGACGATGAACCTCTTCCAACTTCGTCACCCGTCGACCAACCAGCGGAGCAAGGAGCAGAACAGCGGCAAGGGGCAAAGCACGGGGCAGCCAGGGGCAAAGAGCGTTTCACGCGATGGCGCAAGAAGAAGCGCATGGCCGAGATGGACCCCCACGACGAGAGACACATCAAGAAGGTCGCTTTGAGAGTACTCGAGAAGATGACCACTATCCGCGTGGACGCGGACCTCGGAGAGACCACCGGGCGCGAGCGAAAGGCGAATTTTGCAGTGGCGAGCACCGGGTTCATGGGGCGCATGCTGCGGGCCAAACCCGAGGATCTCAAAGCGTATACGCCGGACGAGTTGAAAGCCTTGAAGATGAGGCTAGTGCAATGGGACGGAATGTGAGTGCGTACAATGCTCGAGTGTACAGGGAGTTGTGACAAGCCCGACTGTCCCAAGTTCACCGATACTGTTCGTGGATTCGGCGGGGAGGGTGTTCCTGGTATTGGTGGGGCGTCCAAGCGGCGCGAAGGACTGGGACGAGCTGTGTCGGCGGGCAGTCGAGCTGCTCGTCGAAGAAGGCGGTAAATACGCACCGCAAGGGAAGAAGAATGAGAGGCGTGGACCGCATCCCAATGCGACGGCAGGATACTCCTTTGGCGGCGGTCAGAAGGTGAGTAAGCAACAGCATGAGCGTAGACGGACTCACCGACATGCAACATAGCGCGTCAGCAACTTTGCGCATTCAGCTCACAACGAGGCTATCTTGCGGAAACTGTGCAACGATGACAGCTTTCGACGTCTAGCCGGTTTCGTGGACGGTACGCTTGCAACTCCCGGATAGACACATTCCGCGGTGCTCACCCGATGCTCCGCAGCTTCCTTCAAACTGTACGGGAGAAAGCTGCATCGAGAATACGCTGAATGCATGCGGGATCTGTGCGAGAGGGATCCTGACCTCGAACCACCTTTCAAGAAGAATGTGTACGCGGCGACGACTTTCAACCTCGGAGGCAAAGTTGCGACTTTCACTCACACCGACCATCTGAATTACGCCCCCGGATGGTGCGCGGTGGTGGCACTAGGCGATTTCGATCCGAAACTCGGTGGACACCTTGTCCTCTGGGACCTCAACATCTTCGTCGAGTTTCCACCAGGATCGCTTATCCTCCTGCCATCAGCAATTCTGCGGCACTCAAATGCGCGCATCCAGGAGGGCGAGAACAGATACTCTTTTACTCAATACACCGCAGGCGGACTTTTCCGATGGCGAGCCTGTGGGTTCCAATCGCAGAAGGATTTTTTCGCTAAGGGGGGCAAGTACACGTTGGACGGGATGACGCGGTGGACTGAAGCGATTGAGAAGTTCACCACTCTCGACGAGCTGCTTGTGGATAGGGATCGAGCGGAATAGCATGTAGTACTTACCATGTCTTAAAGGCGACGGGAGGATGGAGTGCGATCTGCGCGCACAGTGGCGAGGACGTGTTGGAAGGTGATGACATTGGGCCACCTCGGGTAGCTCACACGGAGTCGAGGGAATAACTGAGTTGTTCATTGCGGAAACGTAGTGGGACATAGGCGGAGTATGAGGTAGCGACTGACCACAACATTGAGATGGACGAGTGGTGTAGGACGTTGTAACTGGTATGGCACTATGTCACTCACGAGCAGCGCGCGAAGGGTGAACCGGTGAACCACGGCGATAGTCTGGACTGGAGCTCGTCCTAGAGTGGGAGGGATGTAACCGTGTGCCGTTTGCGCTCTGAGCCTCGGGGTGCCGTTTGAGCGGATTGGTCGGGGAGTGCGGGGCGATGAGTCGCTGGCGGGAATGAGAGCTGGCGCACCCATAGGGCAGCAGCCTTTGATGTGAGGTAAACGAGTTGAGAGAGATACTGGAAATGTCGAAAGATACAGGCGGGAGGAAACGATGAAGGCGTGCGACATGTGCGACACACGCCGGAGCGGGCCCGGAACGGGACCCGGAGACTGGCGGAGACTGGCGAGCCGAAGCAAGCGGCTCCCGATGTCCTTGCTGAAAGTTATAGCCTGTGAGATAGCTTGTGCGAACATGGTCTACGTTACGCTTTTTCGCCGCGCTTGAACGCATGTACCTAACAGGACAATGTCTATCCGAAAATCGATATCATACATGACAACTGCTGGGCAAGAGGATGTACTGTATGTACGCGCCGACAGGTGGTTCTGCAACCCAATGCAACCGACTTATAGGTAACTAGGTACGGGTGGAGTACGGCGGACGCCTCCTACGCGATTCGGCTACGGGATATTTGCGACTATCCAGATTGAGATCGCGTGTCTGATGGGAGGATCCGGATCCCGGGGGCGGGTGAGGAAGGGCTCTGGGTCTTCACGACATCGGCGCCAGGACCTGCTCGGTCTGTCTCGTCCCGCCCGTGTGGGCTCGCTCGACTCTCCCTACTCTGCGTGTGTGCTCGTGCGTATGGTATCGCAACGTCAAACCCCCGATGCCACGGCGGCCAACAAGGAGGAGCAAGGTGCGTCGACGCTAATAGTCCCTATTGGAAGAATGACCGAGGAGGTTGGCGTGGGTCGAATCAGAGAAACAAAAAACCAAGGCATCGCAATCCTCAGCCGACCATGAATGTGAGTCCATGTTTGTGCTTTTGAATGCGAGATGTTGCTTGAGCGGATCCGGTCACAGACGTCCAAACGGTGCTGATCGAGCAGGAAACAGTGGGTGACAGAGGTGAGAACGTACACCTAAGGTTTTGAGTCGGATGCTGACGGTGGGCACGTCTGTTAGTGGTGCAACACCTGAATATAGAGCAGGTGGGGGGGGTAAATGGCGGTGAGTACGTATAATGTCCACGCACAGCTGGCACTCACTTGGGGGATCGACCTCAGGTGGACAAACTCTCACCTTCGAGAGTTGGAATCGTTCCAGTAGAGGTACGCATCGCGTGAGTTGGAGCCTGTGATGGCGGCGTGGCTAATGCAGTATCACTTGGGGGTATGTTCGCGATGGCCCCATCTGGCGTGAGGATGGTAGGTTGCGTGCAGCGTGTGGAGATCGAGCAACGACTAGCAGGGAGTCGCGGTGCGTAATGTACTTGAGTGCTGCGTAGAGGCATTTGACACAAACACGCGGCGGGAGCAGAACGACAGAAGATGGTCGTCGAGCAAGCTAGGGATAGCCACGGCCGTGCGTACCAGATGCACCTACATATGCTGAGGGCTAAGGGCGGAATGGTTTCACAGTGAGCCAAAATATTGAGGGAACCTGCGGGGATGGGACAGACGACGGTGAGTGTTCGGCACTCGCTATCTGGAAAGGTTCAGACTGACACAGCAGACCGGTCAGATGCCAGAGGAAGCTTGAGGACAGAGTGTGTGGGGGAGGGAAATGATGGGCGTGAACAGGACCATGAACGTGTACAGCAGCGCATCGGTGAGGTTTCCTAGCCTGCGCGAAATACACGATCTCGTCGCTGATGTCAATATCCCTAGTGTCAACGGCACCGTCGGGAAACGGCAGGGCAGGACCGCAGGAGCGAGGGTCGAGGATGGACATGTGGACCGATAGGGCGGCCTTGCATGACCCTGAGGGTGCGCGCTATTCAGCTGAGGTCGCCACGAGTGCGACGTCGTCCCCGGCGCGGCCACAACGCGAGCGACAGTCACTGTCGTATGCGACTCCCTTCAGTCGGGAACCTACAGCCACGACTGCGATGTCGTCCCCGGCGCGGCCACAACGCGAGCGACAGTCACTGTCGTATGCGACTCCCTTCAGTCGGGAACCTACACCGGGTGAGTCATCACCCAACTGTATATAGCGCTGCAAGCATGCGAGCACTGACCTAACCGAGACATAGTAGCCGGGGAGGTGGCGAGAGTGCCTCCGCATACGGTTGACACCGAGGAGGTGAAACGATCGCCGAGTGGTGAGCGGGACCTATATCCACCGTAGCGACGCCCTGATGGCGATTTATTGGCCGGCAGCCATGCGGGATATCGCAGTGCCCGTGAAGACGGAGGAGGACGAGCCAGGAGGTTGCACGGCATTTGCAGGGGGGACCGAGTCTGAGCCGGAGTGCACGAAGGATGACATTGACGGTGCGTGCGGGAGCCTCGGTGGCAAGTACCGGTTGACGTTACGTATGCAGATGCAATGTCTGTGGGTGGGTGCGCAATTGCACGCGTGGTTCCGGCGAACGAGGAGAGTGCCGAGGAAAACATGGGTGCACAATGGGAGGGCGGGCAGGAATACGAGATGGGCGAAGCTGAGGGAGGCGACGGCGAACAGGACGAGCGTATGGGGGAGGAAGGGGCCGAACGAGAACAGGGCGAGCTCGTGCAGGCGCAGAATGGTCCGGAGACACTTGCGCGGGCCGCGCATGCGGAAAGGAGAGGCGGGAGGCAGGTTGACAGGGAAGGAGAAGCGGCGAGGCCCGACAGGGTGCAAGATTGCCAGATAGCCGTTTTGCAGGCGTTTCGGATGAAAGCAGGTGCGTATCCTTTTGACTGAGCCGTGGCACCGCACGGCGGTCACACTAATACATGTCCCAGAACGGGATAACATGGCGAGATCAGCGTCGCGAGGGAACGCCAGACAGCGCAAGCGTAAATTTTGCCAAAGGGACTGAATGGGAGAAGCGGGACATGGGTCAGCGATGCAGGAGGGCAATGGGCATGGTATGCGGGGGCGACGTGGGATAGATAGTATCGATGTGACGACTTACAGGCGCGTCAACGCTCGAGAGGCGTCACAGACATTTGGTCTGCCCTTTTGCTCTCTTTGTGCAACGGTGTTGGCTCTCCTTGCGGCTCAAGTCCTAGACGATCACCGCTCAACATGGCAAAATTGGAACTGAAGAGAACGGACTTCGTTCCGAACCCACTGGAGGAGGATCACGAGGTGTACGAGGCAGCAATGCTGTACGTGGTGGTGGAGAACCACATAGTCGAGCGGGTGCGTTTTCGAAAGCGCATTGGTTGCTCGTTCAGTCGACCAAGACCCCGCAGCTTTGCTTACCAGTGGGATCCGAGCCCGAGGAGGAATACGCCTGGAATGACCGATTGCACGAAGTGCGCTACGACTGGGTGCCGGGCGGCGATATGACGCCAGAGCAGCAGCAAGTCGTGGCCGACATGCTGATTGGTTTCCGAGAGCTCTCCGACGATGAGGACAAGCGTGCCCTGTATGTCGCCTTCACGCAGATGTTGCGGGAGATAGCGACTGAGGCGGGAGGAGAGAATGTAGAGGAGGAGCTACGTGCAGTGGGACAATGGCTTCACGAGGTATTGGATGAGGTGAGTGGTCACGACGACGTTCAGCCGCCTTTGGGAGCGCTGATGACCTGCCAAGGACGCATTCCGAGAATACGTTGACATCGGGGTACAGACAAACCGTCTGGAGGAGGAGGGGGAGCATGGGAGAAACGACGAGTCCTCACGGGAGGGCGACTTGAAGGACGCGTGGGCCCAGACCGAGGGGGAAGAAGTCGGTATCACACGAGCGTGGTGTTGAAGAATATGTCATTGACGGTGGTGTATAATGGGTACATGTATGGATAGGCGGGCGAGACGGCGCGACGGGGACGCATGAAGAGGGAAGAGACAGATTGAACATGAAGGTGACTCAACCGGGCTGGACGTATGACGTGCCCGCATACGAAGGGGAGCGTGCACAGATCAATGAGGAGAAGATGGGCGGATGGAAAGGATACGTGTGTAGGGGAAGGAGTTCATGCGTTGGTGATCGTGCATTGGTGATCGAGAGGTGCATGTGCGACCGGAAAACGGCTTGGTCCATTGGAAGGACACGAACTGCGGGGATGCTGCGGCGACGGACCTTGGTGGTTTCACGGAGGCAGGCAACCAAGCCAAATGGATTGCCGGGCGCACGGGGAGCCCTCCGGACGGGCGGATATACTGCAATACATGAGAGCAACAGACCTCAGGCTGACGGGCAACAGGGAAGTAAATTTGACTCTGCTAGGCTGCTGTAGGGAGCAGTCCAACGTACGTGTACGCCTGTCGGCGTGGCTATGGCGCCGTTCTGGAGATGTTGAGGCTGAGGAAGCCATATAGAGGTGTTCAGGACAAGTGGGTGCCCCATGGACACCAGATGCACGGGAGCGGGGTAGGCGGGGGTTACGCAGGAGGTATGGTGCCGCTGGAGGAGTGCTTGAGAGCAGCGGGCCAGATAGAAGTATGTATGATGAAGCTGAGAAAGTGCACACCGCAGGTGAGAGAACAGGAGAACCTTGGCAGATGGAGGAGTCAAAGAGGAGTACGAGGAGAAGTCGTGTAGGCGCGCGCGCCTGCGGGCGGCTCCAGGAACGAAATCGTGTAGTCGAGCTGGTAACGCACTCACGCATGTAAGCCGTATTCTGATAATTTTCTGAGGCTCACGAGGCGTGTAGCTTGCGAACGGTGGTCTTTGGGGAGGCGTACGTGTAGTGAGAGGGGAGCTGTTAAACGGGATGACAGGTAGTCGATAATCTCGGGACAGGTGAGCGCCCATGCGGTGACAGGTTGCGCTGGAACGCGTGTGTCACTTGCTCGATAGTAGCAAGACGGCAACGCACCAACAACTCAGACGGAAGGGCGGGCGGGCCTAGACACATATGCATTGCATGCGTGACCGATGGGGAATCTCGTGAAGGGGTGGGATCGCATTGATGGTGGGGACGGATTACAAGTATGAACATGGACAGATATGTTATCAACAATTGCTACAGTATAGGGGACGGCCGCGGGCTGGTGGCCTGTAATTAGAGAACCGGTGAACCACATGGTCGAGACACGAAAGCGAACAGAGGAGGAACAAGTGGGCGTGGTAACATTGGACGGTAGTGACGTACGGGTAGCAGTGATAGTCTACAACAAGAAGACCAGAGTGAGATTATACTGGGGGCCGGGGTCGGATTTGGCTTCGGGCCGGATACCTTTCTGGGATGACAGATGATTCATCTCGGGTGACAACATACGTACTTGCTACGACGAGCATATTCGTGAGTGGAAGAGTTGCGGTGATGGCACTTACTTACTATCAATAACTAGACCTCCCGGCTCGATATGTGTCCTTCGATCCCCAGGCGCTCGGAAGAGAGGCCGCTAGAGCCGTCGGCGCTGAATGTGTTCGCATAGACAAGATATGCGAAGGTGAGCTGTCTTGACCAGTACATATGAGGCGAATGGAAGACTCACGCGCACTTGTAGGTAGCAACAACAAGGTCTACTGGCTAACTTTCTCGGACGGCCGCGAAGCAGTAGCTCGTCTTCCTTGCCCCCTCGCCGGTCCGCCTCACCTACTCATAGCCTCTGAGGTTGCTACTATGGAGTTCGCGCGGGAACTACTGGGTCTACCGGTGCCGAAGGTTCTTGCATGGTGCTCACGTGCGGAGTCAACGAGCGTCGGAGCCGAGTTCATCATCATGGAAG
>WJSG01015181.1:0-12143 GCA_016618145.1 Sanghuangporus lonicericola | reverse complement strand
TGGAGTCCCCCTTGGAAAAGGCGACGTTCAGCCAGGAGGTGGTCTTCGCAGTACCGGAGATGAACAGAAGTTCTTGTTCACGGACCTTGAGGCCTAAATGATGATATGCAAAGGCCATCCAGCTGGAGAGGTGTCGGCGCATGTAGTCCGCGATGCGTCGTCTAGAATGTGTGATTTGGCAGGTAGCAGGACCTCCGAGTACGAGCACCGCCCCCATCCTTGCTGTGCACCTGAAGCGCAACCCTGGGGTTGCTATCGAGTATGTAGCCTGCGGGCTGATAAACCAAATGTTAGACTGCGGGATTCGCATTATCACGACCGCTAATGTTCGCATATGAATCACATACCCGGAGGAAGTGCCATCGATCAATTCGATGCCACTGCTGTAAAGCAGTTGCTGCGTGATGCTGGAAGTCTGGTTCATATGAAGTGAATCTATGGGTTCGAAGCCCTCGGGGACTCCTCGTCTGGCATTGATCGGATCGTCTGCAGGCACCAGTGTGTTGAAGAGGCAGACGAAGATGCCGTCTCTCATGATTCCGACATCGCCCAGCCGTATCTCTCCAGTCTCCAGGGAGGGTTCTGGGCACCACATGGGCAATCCGAAGCCAGATCTCGAGAGTGACTTGGCGTAGATATCGAAAGCCACGGACATGTCAGAGGAGGGAGCGTGCAGGCGTGGAGATGTATGTGTATTGTCTGAGTCGATGCGGTCGCCCTGGGTGCCCCGAACCGTGCGAAGAAGTCCTAGACGTACATATTGCCTCCGGTTCTCCTCCCACGCACGTCCCTCCCCGCACGGACGGTAACCCGGACATCTTGTGTCCGGTAGAGACAGCGCTGGACGCAGGAGTAGTGCCTCGCCACAGCTCAACGACAGTACTAGTACACTCTTCTCCGAGCGCAGCGACGGAGATGTGGTCGATGCGTACCATGGGATGTGTTACGCGATGCACTCCTGCCACGGCGGCCACAACTGGACAGTGAGAAGGGCTGGCTAGCCTGAGGTGTCGCGCGAAGCAGCAGCGAAGCAGGCGGAGAGTGCGGCGACTGGGACCGACCGGAGTCCAACGGCGGCGGTCCCGATGTAGGCAGCCAGACCGGTGAGACGAGCGAGTCGCATCGATTGAGAGACGTTCGGGACATGGGGCGTCTCCTCGGCTTCCGAGAGCGTGGACGTCAGGCTTCTCTCCACGCCTTCTCCGAGTTGGACCATGAGGCCTGAGGACGTATGTTCCCTGGATCTAATTTCGAAAGAGTTGTTGCATTGTCAGGTACATCACGCAGGACGTACGCGTAAGGGGTCGACGGCTTGGACATCGCGTGCTGGCCCATGAGAGTCAGAGCAGAGACGTGGACCCTGCCAGGAAGGGACGTCCGAGTGCATCCGTCACGGCGAGCACTAGTACCAGGATAACAGAGTCGTCGACGCACCGCCGCCGTCACCGTCGCATCCCGCACACTTCAAGTTCCTGCGTCGTTTCACCCATCTGCCAACACAGACACTGCGTGGCGCGTCCACTGCGTGACCGATACACGCGAACCAGTGATACCAACGAAGCTGAAGCTATGATCGTACACGGAAGACGGACCGAACGGTCCTCTTCACGGCGGTAGCAAGTCCTAAGCAAGAGCAGTTCAAGTTGGGGCATCGTCGGTTGCGACAATCAGGACGCCCGCAGGCTCAGGCTGAAGCGAAGACACACCTTCCAAACGTCCTAGCCCCAGCGCCCCTCGCGACTCCGGCCCTTCCCCGACAGAAAGCAGCGGGGCCTTAGGGTCCCCGAGCCTATCGTGCCTGCAGCGCCTTCACGATCCTACACAAGCCTGATCAGACGAAGTACGAAGTAGGAAGTACGCGGAAAGTTTCGTATCGGAATACGCACCCTGAGAGCGCACGGTACTCGTGCACGAACGCGAACGCGAACGCGAGTAGGTCCGGGATCTCGCCGTCAGTAATGTGCGCGGGGAGGTGCACCGTGCAGCCGGCAGTTCCACGACGAGGATCGTCGCTCGCTTGCAGTCGCGGTCCGTCCAGACGAGGTATTGCCCGTCGATATGTTCGTGTCGGCGCGAGGAGCATACGTCCTCCGATGCCGGTGGTGCGATGGGGACTTCGACTTCCGACGCTGATAACGCTGCTGGAGCTATCGCAGTGCCAGTCTGCCAGACAGCTGCGCAGTGCGTGATGTTCGGGGTCCTGCCGGCTATCGGTGGGGGGAGTCCCGCTGCGGTTGAGCGGCAGGAGAACTCGGGTTGTTCTTGCGCCTCTCCAGCGCGTCCATGATGCGGTGGTGTAGCTGTCGTCCTGATTGCAGTCGTCCACATATGCGCACTTGTGTGACCGCCGGACGGGTCTACGTGGACCTCGCGGTCCTCCGCGTCGTAGATGTCCTGCTTGAAACGCACCTCGAGCTGCGTATCCGCCCCAGAACCAGAACCAGAACTATTGATACATGGCAGTTCGAGAAGGGAAGAGCTGGCCGCAGCCGGTTCGCGGCCGGTTGCAGGCTGAGGGACGGTCGGGACACACATCTCCTAGCGTCCTAGCTCCTAGCTCGGTGATGCATCTCGCTGCGTCGGGGGGCCGCAGCCCGGGGCCGACCTCGGACACCCCGTATGTACGCAAGTCGAGCAACTGCGCTGTACGCTGACAGGTCAGCACGTTCTGTGCGGTCCAGGTGGCACGTTGCTCCTGGAAGAAGGAACGAAAAAGAACGCACAGTGTGGACGTGTAGAGTACCAGACGGGTCAAGGGTCAACGGTCGAGGGTCGAGGGTCTGAGAGCGCGCGCTTGGGCGTCGGGGCCGGGGTCGAGGAGGCCTTCAAGTACTAGTTGCATGCGGATGGTTCCGGCGACATCGAGTTGTAAGTACTTATGACGGTTCTGGTAGTGGGGAGTGGGGAGAGGAGTTTGTGCATGGTGTCGGGTGAGTGTGAGGGGGCAAAGAAGCAGAGGCAGAGGCAGAGGCAGAAGCAGAAGGGATCGCAGTCGCGTCGCTGCTGGCACCTCGTGTAGGGTAGTCTGTACGAGTACTTGACACAGGGAAGACGAGACAGGCCACAGCCTACAGATACCTGTAGGCTGCAGACTGTAGCGCCGTGACTCCGACGGTGACTTGAAGCTTCGTATGTGAGGGAGAGTATAAGTATAAAGGATATATCGTTCTCGGGATTGTCCTCGTCCTGCCGGATCATTAATGGGCACCGACGAGGACGTATGCATCGCCAGCTGCTCTGTGAGTCTGTGCTCAGGTCGGTGTGTGCTGCGTGACGTCCGACTCGGTCCGTGTCAGACCTCAGGCCGAGTGGATCGTTGCGTACGTCCCCGGGATCTGTCGGTTGGAGACTCTAGGAGTAACATGCAGGACGTAGGGGGGTCGCAGGAGCCAGCATGCTGTGCGATCATCGATACAGGGTTTAAATGTTGAGGTACGGTAGCCGGAGAGGAACGAGCAGGTCATCGGCGCATTGCGTATGATAGCACACTCCGAGGTTGCTGGAGCCTGGTAGAGTCAAGGATGTGGATGTGCGGTGACAGAATGCAGTTCAACGTTCGGGAACGACGCAGGCCGAGGCGTACGGCCGAGGGGAACATGCACGAGCGCGGGCGAGCAGCGGGAAGCTTGACGCAGTGCATTCCACAAAGGACGCCTGTCCGGAGCTTCCGAAAAAGAACGTGGCGACTGTGAAGCTCACGCTGGCGAGCGTCTGGGTACATTTTGACCAGGACATCAAAAGATGAGCGCAGTTAGGGTTAGTCCACGACTTGGCGCACCTGGCCCATCCAGGGCGTTCAGAACGTCCGATTGAGTCCGACACCGATAAGAGGTTGTCTCAGGAGCGTGAGGGGGCGGTATTGCTCGATGAGACAGGCCGCACACCAGCGACCAGCGTTCTGACCAAGCGGGAAGGCAAAAGGGGATAGAGGGAGAAGATGGCACTTGATGACCATCTCGAGAAGAAGGACTAGGACGACGCCAGAAATAGCGTTACGTACACGAGACAGCGGGCGGCCATAATGGAGCATCCTCCTGCGCGAGCCCGAGGATGGGTGCCAGTGGGAATGTGGTCAGAGATAGCGAGCCAGAACTTGATGGCGCCGCACCGCGCAGGGCTAGCCAGCGTCGAGCGAGACGAGCGGACTCGCGCGGAGGGTCGAGGGGCAAGCTGGACAGGCTGGGATAGAAGGCGACGGGAGGATGGATCAGCAGCGGAGAGTGCAGAAGCTTGTTCGCGTTGACAGATTCGTCCCATGGCCTGCGAGCAGCAACCCATCTTCACCGCGAGCAGGCACGGAGATGGCCCGTGCGCAGAGCAGCACCGCACCCGTCGTGCTGGGCTGTGTCGAGCAGATTGTGTCGCAGCAAGCCTTAGGCATCGAGCGAGCAGCAGAAAGTTTTCCGTCGAGCAGAGAGGAAGAGCAGCAGCGGACAAGTCCGAGAAGCCCTGGATATGGGCGTCCGGGATCAAGGCACAGCGTTGCCTGATACGGCAGGACGATATCGAAGCAGCTCTCGACAAGTGCCACCCTCGTCTCTCTCCTCCGCCCCCGAACCCGTCGCTCTCCCTGCCTCTCGCTGCCCTCTCTGCTGGCCAGTACAACGACTACACTCTTCTCACGAAAGACGGAGCACCTACACAACACCCTGAGCCGCCAGGCGCGCAGCCTCCATGAGCGCCGCATCCACCACCGCGTTCTCCCTCTGGGCAATCCTGTCCCTCCTTGTCCGTCCCTCCGCTTACTCTACCTTCGCGTGCTGTCTGGCTGACCTCATTTGACAGTTCTTGATATTCTTGGTCCACCATCTCTGGTGCTATGACCGCTTCAAGTGCCTCCGCTGGTCTGCTGGGCAGCACGGCGCATTCAAGCGCGTCATGACCGTGCGTCCTCGTCTTCATCGCTCGAACGTTCGCGTATTGACCCTATGCGGGCGGTTAGTACTCGTACTTGGGAGCGGTCCCGCTGCTGGCGGTGTATAGTGTTGGCATGACGGTCATCAAGTATCGCGAAGGTGCGTCATCTCTCTTCTGCCTTCCTCCTCCTCCTTCCCCTTCCCCTGCGACACAAACCGCGATCCTAGCTGACCCCTGACTCTCTGCAGGGTTTGCGCTTCTCCCCGACGGAACGAGTACGTCCCTATTGCTCCCCTTGCACTCGCTGCGCGCACATCGTGAGATTGACACCCTCCCGCATCGCTGCAGTCCTCCCCGTCCCCATCAGCGATTACCGCGACGCGAACAAGGACTGGGTCCTCCCGCTCCAGTTCGTCTTCAGCTTCGCGTGGGCCCTCGAAATGTGAGTCGTCTGTTCCCTGTATGCGATCCTCGCCGCTTCTTTCGTGCATCTATGGAATCTGCTCGCGTTGCCCATGTCGTGTCCCTCCTCCGCCTCCGTCCGCCTTTTCATGGCCCTTGCAACGTCCTCTAGATATCGAGGTAGCCCCATCGAGCATCGGGCGCACATCATCAATACGTCTACGCGTCCGCCCATGTTCTGCCCGCGGGCTCGCTGCGTCCCACCCGACGTGACTGAGGTGCTCGCCGGCTTGCTTTCATGCCGCGAACCGCAGCCGTTCCCCCGCTTTGCCACTCGCAAGAATGTGAATGTGCGGCGCGTCATCGGGGCGGGCAGTTCTGGTCGTCCGTGACTGCCGTGTATGCGCTTCTCATCGCTTCATTCGTACATCACTCGGGTCCGGTCGCGAGACCACCGCCCTCTCATGTCCCGTACTAATCATCCCACTGTGCCGCCCTCGCGCCTGCCTCTGTCAGGCTTCTCATGACCCTCGCGACGTCCCCCGGATATGGGGGTAGCCCCATTGAGCACGAATCAATAAGCTGGTAGGGAGAGCGACGGGAGGCGCTGTACGCAGCGGTTGATATCGATGGGCGCGCCTGCGATAGACGGGGAAAGCCACACGTCGGAGCTATGTGGACGAGGAGGTCACCCGTTAGACCGCAGGAGGAGGCGACACGCAGTGGGCGGTAGGGATAAAAAGACACCTCCTGCGTTTGTCGGCCCATGCACCATCGTGTCGCATATGGTCAGTGAGTTGTGAACGCGCGCTCTCGTTGCCGTGCGAATCGCAGTCTGCAGGACACGTAGGGGGTGCCTTTGATGAGCGTACTGAATGCGGGGCCGACCGTGGGGTACTGCTGCACACGTCACGCAGGCAGCGAGTGGCAGTGGGGAGCAGTACCTCACTTGGTACTTGGTGATGGAGTTCGCTGCTTGGTGCGCTTGTATGAGCGAGGCTTAAGGATCCTTCTCTCGAGACAATGTGCGCGTAGCCTATGAGAAATTGTCTGCGATCTGGGGTCTGGTGTTTTATCGCTCTCGAGGCTGTCGGAACTCTAGTAGTTCACTGGATACGCTATCCGTTTCTTGCCGCTCATCTTGTGTATCTTTGTGGCCTACGATCCCTTCATGGACGCTCTACTTCCACAGTGACGCGCCTCACGCTATACCGCGTATTGTAGAGCGCGTCTTGGGTTTTCTGCAGCCGTAAGGGCGGGCTGACGAGCAATGACTGACTTCCGCTCGTGGAGCGCTTGTGGTGGCCTGGATGACTGGCTGGACGTGACATATCTTTCTGCATAGCATCTTGGGAGCTATCCTGGAAAGTGACAACCCGGAAGCATTCACGACTGTCTATATCTTGTCCTCTATCGTGCACCCGCGCATGAACAGTACGCTGACATACCTGCTTCTTGCTCAGGGTGACGCACCTGGAAGGTGAGCCTTTTCCGCTGTGTTCTATATGCATGTTCGAGTGGCTCATCGTTTCGTCGGGCAGAACTCGCATTCTGGCTTTACTTGCTCCACCAGAACCCCGAGAAGGAGGCGTGGTTCTCGAGCTGGGAGTACCGGCTCTGGTACCTGGGTAGGTCGTGACGTGTGCTATATATCTATTGCTAACTGTGACATATGCAGGGAGCCTCGTCGCCATCATCGGCATGCCTCTCACCGCGCTCATCACTAGGCGCAGCCTCGAAACAGTGCGTCCCAGCCGTCCTTCACGCGCCTGACCTCTAACCTCTGCGCAGTGCGACGCGTACATCTTCCTCGTGGGCGCGTCGGGCTCGACGACGACGACGATCGCGTTCCTGTACGTGCTGTGGCGCTTCCCGCGGTTCATCCAGCACGTGAAGGCGGAGGGCGCGGACCCGACGGTCGTCGTGCGGCTCGCCACGTTCTACAACCTGAACCAGGTCCGGGTCGTGTTCCGGTTCATGTTCACGTTCCCGCTGCTCGTGCTCGCGCTGGACGGGATCGTGGGCACGGAGCACAGGATCAACCGCAACCTGTACGTCGTCGTCGTCCGCATCTATCCCATCCGCCATCTCCCTCCACCGCCCCTCATCATCGTCACTTTGCGACGAGACTGACCGTGTACTGCACCCACAGGTTCGCAACAGACTTCCTGCAGATGTTCGCAGGGCTGGGATGCTTCGTGTCGTCGATGATCACGCTCCTGATCTTCTTCCCGCGTTCGATCGTGCGCGAGGCGGGGTACAAGCCGAAGGTGTCGAGCACGCTGCCGCACTCCCCGAAGAGCCCTCCGATCACGCCGCCGCTGCGCGCGCCGTACTCGTCGCCGCCCCCGCCGCACCATCACCATCTCCCACAACACATGGCGGGCTACGCGACCCCGAATGGGCTGCGGATGAGCGTGACGGGCGGCACGGGGTGGACAGGGGAGTTCGAGGGGAGCGCGTATACCGCGAGTATGTATTCGCCGCGGGAGTCGCTGTACGACTCGCCGCAGTACACGGCGGAGGACGACGGGGTGCAGCGGAGGAGGTCGNGCGGAGGACGACGGGGTGCAGCGGAGGAGGTCGAGGAAGTCGATGAGGGCCAGCAGACGTGTGAGCGTATATAGTGGGACGATGGACGCGCACGTGGAGCAGGACTCGGATGAAGGGTATGATGATGAGGACCTGCGTCGGCAGGCGAGTGTGGAGGATGGTGTGGAGGACATAGAGAGGGGAAGGGAGGAGCGGGCGCCGCCATACTCACATACCCAATCCCATCCAACATCGCGTTCGGCGCATCCACCGCAGACTCCAGCACCTTCCCCTCTGCCGGAAGTTCACCTGCACCAGCGACATCCATTCCCCCATTCCTTCTCCAGCCCGCATATCGTGACGCTCGCGTCACCATCGACACAAGATACCCCGCCCCCCTCATCTCCACCACCACCGCCACGAACGCGACTTTCGAATAGCTCACCTCAGCAGCAAGCTCGTTCGTCTTCGCCGAAACGCCAGATGGACTGGGAGGAGCGGAGACCGCTACGAGGCGAGGCGGAGGCGAGACGAAGTTTGCATGTCATCACGACTGCACCGGGAGTCAACATCGGCCTCGGGCTGGTGAGCACCGCGCTCGGAGGCGGACGCGGGCCAGGTGCCGTGTCCGGTGGCGGAGGAGGTGGAGGTGGGACGGTCCCGGCAGCGGGACCGATGGGGAGGGCGGCGGCGGGGTCGAGTCTGCATCCATACGTGAGTCCCTTTCTTTTAATGTGTCCCATGTGCGACACGCGGTGCTCACACACACGCACAGGTCGTGAACTTCACGTCGCCGATCGGTGAGTGCGCTCGCCCGGGCATGCGCCATGTGCTACGCAGGTTGCTAACTGATATCTTTGTTTTTCGTCTTTTGCCGTGCGTTGCATGCGTGCGTGCGTGCTGTACATGTACAGACCTCGTTGATCTGCCGCCGCGCGACGAGCTTCCGCGTGCGGTATGACGCGGTCGCCCGGTCATCGTGCGGTGCAGAGACCATGTGGACGGCTGGATGGACTGAATGGGCACGGTGCACATGGGCTTTGCGTGCTGGAGGGACCGAGGTAGATCCTGGTGGCACAGCCACTGGTCGCTGCGCCGCCGGTATCTCACCCGATCCTCGCTCTCGCTTCGAAGCCTCCCACCCCGTCCCATGGTTCCAGGTGCCAGGAGCAGCTTGCAGCCTCTCACCAGTCGACTCTGTGCTTCCTGTGCGCGTCTGCCGGTCGCCTCCGCTTTCCACCACACTTCTCTCGCTCGTTATCGCCGCCGCCGCATCGTCCTCTGACTTGTCCATCGTGTCGCTAGTCGACCTCGCCTCGCACACCGGCCCTCACATGACATTGGCATCTACCGGCCTGATTTTCGACTCGTAAAACTCCAAAACGCGGCGCCCCTACCCGTCAATCATCTCTATCTGACGCCGACACTCTCGTCCCATCCGCCAGTGCCACCACGCGCGTCCCGCTTGTGCTGATACCCTGCCGCCCTAGATGCGACGCTACTTTATCCCCCAGCTCCAAGGCTTCCGCTGCGGAAGCTATACGACCTCTTACGACTTGTCATGATCTTCTTGTACCACCACCACTCTACGTTGTCGCCGCCGTCGCCGCTTGCGAGGGGTCGCTTCTCCTGCCTTTGACGCACATCATCGCGAGGTCAGCTCCACCCTTCTCCTCGTCTCCCGAGGCCCGGTGCGGGATCCAGGTTATTTGCGCTCCAGGCCTCGCTGTTACCGTTGTGTAGACCGCCTATCTTGTGCTCGTCGTTCGTTTATCTGCTTGCATTGCTGGGGATACACATTCAGTGTCTGGACTACCGTCGTTATTCTTTCCTTTCGGTCGCACTCGCATATCTATCGCGTCCTATCTCGTGTCTCGTTTCTCGTTTCCTGCTTCCTGTTCTTGTCGCGGCGTCTTGGCCTAGTGCGTGTTCGTCGTGTACGTGTTGTGTGGGCCTGGCTTGGATCGGATCGGATCGGTTTGTTGTAGGATAGCGATAGCGACGCGCGTAATTGTATATCGTATTGTACAACCATCCAACACGGCGCGATGCCTCCATGCGGAGCGACGGTGAGTGGTGTACGGTCGTGATATGTGGTACGTGGGTCTCTTTGTGGTGGCTGGTATTCATGCTGACCTCTCTGCGATGAAGATACATAGCAGGCCTACTTGGAAGATCATTACCAGGATGACAACTGGGCCGTACGAGTACTGCGGACCGAGCAAGCAGCAAGGCAGTCCCATGCCCACTGCACAAGCGGACCTGCGTCAAACCTTCCGTCCTCTTGAGGATGACGGCGCTTTCATCCGCAGACTCAACATCTGCGGCGATCAAGGCTCTTTGTCCCAGGCCTATTCGCTGTGCAACGACTCGGACGAACGTGCTAGGGACATCTTCGGTCGGACAGCAATGGCAAGCGAGCTCTAGGCCTGGAGGTCCTATGTCAGTATAGCTGCATAAGGTGATCGTCACGAGATAGGGTCAGAGGTACGCGCTCTCTCCGACGTATACTGGCGGTCGCAGCTGATACTTAGGCGACGTGGAATTCACCCAGTATATCCGACCCCGGAAGCACGTCAACCGCTGCTAGGATCCGAAGGCTCTGCCAATATGTTGTGCGTAATGTCTATCTGGTGAGTCGTTGGTCAGAAACTGACCTTTTCGTTGAATGACTGGCTTACCGGTGCTTTCACACATAAACACCTAATCGGTTATAGGACCGGCTGGCGCCACTGCGCTACGGCGGAGATCGTCCCAGAACTGAGGGTGTAATGGAAGGCCAAGTATGCATAAAGTCCCGTACGGCATTCGCAGACCACTTCACACAGCTCTGCACTGGAATACAACACAGTCGCACGGGCTGGTTCTGCGACCAATCAATCGCGTTCCTCAGGGTGAAGCACTGGCAGCGTCCGTCCACATCTGACAGCTGGCATGGTCGAGCGACGCTCACCCCTCCATAGCCTACAGCTCAGCGCGCATCAAGGTAAGTAGCTCGGCGAAAGACGGCGAAACACCGATCGTCGACCACCGGAAAGCGGGTTGCACATTAAACAGCTGAGAGATACGTATTAATCTCCAGTATTCGGCAGACATGACGAGGTCGACAGCGATCGCTGTTTATGGCATGGAACGTGCCTGTGCAGCGTGCCGAAAGGAACGCTCGACCGTGCACAAGTACTCACCGCCAAGCGCCGCGCCCCTCTGACCTGCGCGTTGTCCCTCCTAGACTTCCTTCACTCGTCGTTTCTATATGGCGCCCCTCACTGCGACAACCCCCCAGGCCTGGGATATCTATGTACAAGAGCTGAGAGGCTTGGGATACGGATACCCGATGTGGTTCCCGGGTCCTGACCAGACGTACGGCAAGATTGAGCTGGGCGATATCGGCTTCATCGAAGAGGGTCGGTTCCACCTCCTTTTCAACTGCTTGCGGACGAAGGACCATGGCTCTCACGATCAAAGAGGAGAGCGGCTGCCCCAGCCATTCGTGCACTTGGACCTTGACGAAGATCGCTACCGTCGAGGGCCCGACCTTGCAATTACCGAACCCACGGTGGCGGGGATCACAAAGCGTCAACGAGGGTAATGGTCTCCTCAGGCTCTCGATTGCGGCGCCGGTGCTGACTATATCTCTAGATCGGCCCAAGCTAACACTACGGATGACAAGACCGTGGACAAGACCGTGGAGGAGACCTCCGTAGCCTCTCTTCAACTCCGTCCCCCAGCACACAGGACATTCCTGGATTGTAGAGGTTGTATCGAGGAGTACATGGGCGAGCACGGCGACACCTGGCTCGATTTCTTCAAGCGGGAGGACATCGCGTTCGTCTACGGGTACACGATGACAACAGCGTGGAAGGTTTCCGCATGGACACCCGAGAATGACGTTCCCACCCCCGCAGGCCTGCGCGCGATAGGTCGTCGACCATCGCATGCGACGCTGAGCAAGCTCATAACCAACAGCTCCCCCACACTCGAGGGAGATCCCGTCCAAGACCAATGCATCTTCCTCGACCTTCACGTCCACAGGAAGACGAGGAGAACGATGAGTCCGTCGAATCTCCTCCGGTTTATCAAGCCCATCCTGCCACAACCGACGCCCCGGCGTGCCAAGGATTCGGAGGGACCCTCCGATAACACCCCGAGCGCTTCGGCTCTCAGTAGTACGCTCGTTGCGACGTCAGATCGGCTTACGGGGCAGACTTTGCCTCCAGAATCTTCGGTACGTCTGGGGCCGTTTGAAGCCTTGCCCTTCCTCCTGCTTGACACTGCACTTATGGGGAGTTCGGCAGGGAACAAGCTCCACCGACAAGCGGGCTTCGTCAATGAAGGCCTCGGACACGACAGTG
>WJSG01015165.1:0-19576 GCA_016618145.1 Sanghuangporus lonicericola | reverse complement strand
AGGCTCGGTGCGGACCTCGCGATTTCACAGTCAAGAGTTCATGCTAATCATCTACTCACAGTACCCTCGCATCCACTCGGCGACGTTCTATCTGCGATCTCTGCGAACTCGTGCTTGGGTGCCGGTCGCTCGTGGACATCGTTGTGCTGTGATAGCCATGTCAAGGAGGCACCCGTGCAGAAGGTGAAGTCCCTTTGATATCTTACACATATCAGGCCCGACGCTGATATTCACGTCTAAGCGTCAATTCATCACTACCAAGAGCGGCGGCGGCGGGGATGACGCAACGAGGACGTGCACGCACGCAGGAATAGCGGCCGGCGAACTCAAGGTCGACCGGCATTCAGGTGTACACGCCGTGACTGCGGGGCGTGGTCATGGTGCGGGAACTTGCCGGTTCCTTCGCGTGCGCCGCCCGATCGCACGCACTCACAATACAGCGGTCGCTGCTCACCGCAACACTACTTCAACATGACTGCTTCGGCTGCATAAATCCGCTTCCAGGGTTTCAAGTATGGACCCACTTTAAGACATCATGCTCAAGCGCAAACACTACGATGTACGTAGCCTAACATTCCATGCGATGTCCTTAACTGAACCTTTTGGCAGACAGATCTTTGACTCGCGGGCCACTCGCACGAGAAGGTCACTTACACTCAATTCATCAAGGTAACATCTTCGCCATCGCGGAGATCGTCTGCTCAAGTTAGTTAGGCGATGGAGGCTGCCGGGTTCACGTTTCGTTGGGACAAGCATAGACGATTCGATGCACTGGCAGGCTTGGGCAGCGAGTCAGTGTACATCTTTAAGGTGAGCCCCGCAGATCAGGCGACTGTTTTCTCTGTTGACATCAGCGTGTTAGGCGACTCATGACAAGTTTGCGTATCACATTGAGCCCGCTAGACAGGACGAGTACGTCGATTCTGCTTGAGGGCCCCTGCAGCACGCTCACATTGCTTTAGAATCAACGGGTTCTCAACGAGCAATATGGATTGATTAGGAGCAGCTTTCACCTGTTCGAGGACGCTGGTAAGTACTCGATCTCGCAGGCTTTGCTGATCGTCAAACAGACTAGAATGCATCCTGCTTCAAATGGGTATTTACTCTACGTAGGTACCCTTTCTTGATCTGGCCGCGTATACAACGCATCTCGTACACCTTGCGAAGGACTAACTTCTACGCCCGTGAGATTGCAATCCTCCTCGCCGGCAGCAGGTACGTGCAGTGTCTCCGAGATACCGTCCTAATTGACGTTGTCGTAGGCCTTGCATGGCGTCTTGTACGCCCCAAGAACTTGCACACCGGCACGGGACGCGTCTTCTCCCCTGACAATGGCCTCAGTCCCCCGTGCACCTGTGCGGCAAGAGCGTGCAGACCAATGGGGAGGTGCATCGACTTGCACCTCGGCCTCGCCCGCCTACGCTGCTCCACCCGGAGAGCAGCGAGGAGACGCGTTGAATGACGCGTCCTCGAGCTCCGCCTCCGCCCCGGGCTTCTGCGCTGCAAGGGCGTGCAGACCAGCGCGCAGACGCGTCTCACGACGCGTCTTTGCGACTTCGACTTCGCCCTCGCCCACTTACGCTGCTCGACGTGGAGAGGAGCGAGGAGACTCCTCTCCTCTTCTCTCCAGACGGCATGCTGGACGACCGCTTTTATCACCGACTCCTTCGACCACATGTGTCTCGTGTCAGCAATCATGAAGACTTGACAGGTACGAAGCTTCGTCTGCTTGACCTTGGAGGACGTCGCAGGCTGACTGCGTTAATCGAATAGCAGTCAATACATATAGACTCGCGTCGAAGACGGGCTCCGCTTTGAATTGTGCGAGACTACAGGCGTGGTATGGTAAGTCATGAGCTTGTGCTTAGCCTTTTTCGACGATGCTGACTATTGCTGTACAGATGCTCAACAGACCTACGACTTGGAGTCTATCACTTCTCCTGTACGTTCGCATGCTGACTTTCACCTCGTAGCTCGAAGTGCACGAAGAATACGATACGCGTACGAGGTATGCGACTGCTTCGGTCATCGTGCTGCTTACCGAGCGTTCTAAATGGTATCATAGTGTAGCGGGGTCTCTGCATCAAGCTGGCACATCGGGCTTGCTGTCAGCATCGGCTACGCACTTCGGCTCAGCTGATCTTACCGACTCTTCTCGCAGCAGACGAGTCCGGGCGAAGCACACACAATGTTCGGGTGAGCCTTGAATTTCGTTAATTCGGGCTATCATGCGTGTATCAACGAGCCTGTACTAGAACTTGACGGCGATGACAACACGCCGACGCAAAGCCGGCAACCCGCCCTCTTCAGTATGCTCGCCTTCGCGCTCGCCGGCCACAAGAACGTCTACAAGCGTCGCCGTCTGTCTGTCTGAATGCGTAGATAGATCCCGTAGTAGTGGAACGTACCCAACCCCGGCTCGCCGTCCGTCCGTGCCCGCCGTGCTCCGCTCCCTTCGTGTCCCGCGTTCCGGGTATCGCGCTGACGGCCTCCGGTCGTCCGCCGTGTCCGCCCTCGTGCTCGGCAGGTTGCGCCGCTGGTGGAGCGTTGTCGTACTCCGGGCATCGTGGGCAGCGTTCGGGCGCGGCGGCAATCGCTCTCCCATCCCTCCGGCCGCCTCGAGCAGCCGCATCGGCTCGCGTCGACTTCGTCTGCAACCCGTGCGTCGTCCATCGACCTGGGCCGCGTCTCTGGGCCGCAAATGCGTCGCGACACGTCTTCCATACTGTTCAACCTCCTCCGGCGGGAGCCGTCATACGTCGTCCGACAATGTCCTCGCGATCTTCAAGAACCCAGTCGACACGTGGTCCTCAGGATCTCACGCCGTCCAGAGACACCCCATCGAGCGTAGCCTGAAGGCCGGGTGTACGCCGCCATACGCACTTGCACGGCGGTACGGGGCGTGGCGAGCGGGCGGGCGTCGCCGAGTCGCCAGTCTCAGCGAGTCCGCCCGCCGAGTTACGACGGTCGGTCTTGAGACCTCGCTGGAACCCGTCGAATGACGCGTCCTCGAGCCGTGCCGCCGCCCCGGGCTTCTGCGCTGCACGAGCGTGCAGAACAGCGCGGAGACGCGTCCAACGACGCGTTTCAGCGACTTCGACCTCACTTCCGCCATGAACTGCTTCTCGACGTGGAGAGGAGCGAGTAGACGCGTCGATTGACGTGTTCTATCGCGAGCCGCCACTCCGGGGTATGAGGAGGATGAAGGTCGGCGAGGAGACGCGTGCACAAGCGCATCTCTTCGCCATACTCCTCTGCCTCACCCTCATGCACTATTGGACGAGAGAACGAGCGAAGGGACGCGTGTTCCGACGCGTCTCGTTGCTCTCCGTCTCCGCCCTCCCCCTACGCTGCGATTACGTGACCAATGACGAGAAGCCGCGTCTTCCGACGCGTCACTTCTCCTTTAGCCTCTAAGGTCACAACAAGAGGCGTGGAACTACACAGCACCTTGCTGTCCCAAACATTTCCCTCCGCCCCTGTGCTTCGCTGCAGATGAGGCGCACTGGCGGCGAGGTACGATCAAGGGTAGCCCTCCTACTGTGCGCGTATGGTAGGGAGTCGGCTGGCGTCGGAAATACCGCAACGCGTTAGACGCGGAATCACGGCTCAAACAGTGCCATGTTTACCGCAAAGGTTTACGGTAGGCCACAGGCTAGAGGTGGACGAGAGGTTGCAAGGTTTACACACAAGTGTACGCGTCCGTAGCGCGCCCAGCTGTCAATGTCTCGAGCCCATCTGTAGGTGGTCTCAACTCGTTGCTCTATACGGCGTATGGCTACCTATCAGCGATACCATCTGCTGCGAACCCTATGTGGCTTGAATCTTGCTCTTGATCACGGAGAAACTCACGAAGCGCGACATGAAGGCTCGTACTAACCACTGCTGCGACGTGGCAGGCCCTTGACCAAGTCTTCGCAGGTTTTGGACTCCATATTTCGGTGAGATGCTTAGGAGACTGCTGCTGAAACCCGTCTTGGAGGCGACGACTCGGTGCGCGTAGTATCTAGCGAACCCCGTCCCTGGGGATTGGACAGTATGGTCCATCGTTCGTCATCGTGCAGGAGGACAAGAGCCACCCAGCGTGCATACTTAGCCCGTCTTTGAGCTGGTTTCCGGCCCAGGGTACGCATTTGCGACGTGGTCAGGAGGAGGAGGTGTGGTTGGATAAATCGCCCTGCTTAAGGGCGGTCAGCCACGTCAAGAGCCGGTCTATGTAGCCTGGCAAAGCAATGTCTCAGCATCGTGTCTAGCCTCATGTTTGGCGGGTGTGGACGTACCTCATGCCGGTCGTCGAGGTTGTATGAAGGGCGGGGCTGCAGCGCACTTGCTATGTAGTATCCCTCCAACAGCATCATGAAGCGTATGCGGGGTGACGTGGGGAGCACTGGCAGAATTTGCGGGCTGATTGGCCTGACGCCGCCCCCACATCCAAGACCCAGATACCACCGTATTGCCACCGACAATTGAGAGAGGACAGACAGACTCGTTGTAGCATAAGTTGACATTGCACATTCTGAGTCCGTATTCGCACATACGTAGCAGGTCCAATGGAAACGCGATGATCATATCCTAGTCTACTCCAGCAGTTGAGCGCCAAGGGGCACTCTTTCCTCCACGCACTTCGGCGCTCGCCCTGCAACAGTGTCACCGATGCTCAGTATGCAGCTTGACATACTAGTCCGAGTACTCACCTCGACGTACCGGCGCACGCTCGGACCCGCTCGGCTGGCCATAGTAGGTACCCGGTCGATCAGTAATTTCGTCCGCTCGAAACCAACCGGTGCTTTGCCCAGGCGACAAGTTGCTGTACGGCCTCCGTATGAAGGTCATTTGGGTGCCTTAGAAGGTTGATGTGAGTCTGACTCCGTACTGACAGAACATATCGGAATAATCACTGACCGTAGGCCGCCACCGGGGCGGTCAAAGCGACTGCTGGGGGTACACTCGGACCCGAGAGTGAATGGGATGTGTAATAACAACACGGCTTCCTATGGTATGGGGCATATCGGAGACGGTCGGGGTGCCATGACGATTGTAGAGGCCCTGAGAGCGGAAGGGAGAGTTCCGCTGCGTGCATGCAAAGAAACGGAGCAGTCAGGAAGGGATCCAGAAGTTCTACCACAGATCATACCTCCCAAGATGTCCCGAATGGGAGGCAAGGTTGGCCGCAGTTCGAAATCCTGAGACGTCTTGGTGGATGGCGATGCCTTCGTTGTACTGGGAGCGTGCAGAGGCGTCGATGCGGCCGCCGTCGGCTCAGCTCCTCGTGAATGTTCCTCTGCCGAAACCCATACAGGTGTCTCTCGAGGCATCGGACGAGGGGCGCATTCTTGCGAGAGAATCTGTCCCCCATGGGAGGAAGGCGAGCGATGCTCTCCTGGGTGCGCGGAAGACTGCTCACGATTTCTGCCAACCAGTGGGGCGTCCCTCTTGGACATATATCCTCCTCCTTGCCTGTGCCCTGGAAGGGGCCCGGAAGCAGTCCTGACGTGGGATATGTTGAGGACGCTTTCTCTGGCGGGGCGGTAGACTGTATGTATTGAGAGATCTGCTGAAAGCCCCTGTACCTGCGGTGTCGCTATTCGTCAGCCTATCAACAGAAACAACGGCCAGCGACGGACGGACCAATGTGTGAGATGTGGGCAGTGCTGCAGGATAGTACCCCGACGAACGGCGCGGCACCTTGAGTGGACGGTCATCGCCAGAAGTGTACACAGTTCTGCGCCGATTATCGCAGGAGGAAGAAAGCCTAGGGGAGTCCCTATGCGTGACGTGGTACGTGCCGATGTAGGGCGTAGGTCGCGTAGTCTGCTCCATCGGATGTTGAGATGGTCTTCGGATGTGGCGCGTACGGTCGGATGGTAGAGGGAGTACGTTAGATGGGAGTAAGGGCATCACGTTGAGGTACCGACTTTGGAGCTAAGGTGAGGCTGGCAAGCGAGGGTATCGACGGACTCAGGGACTCAGGGAGTCCGTTCCTGCTGCCACTACAGAGGTCCGCAAAAGACCTCCGTAAACCAGCGTCATGCGTACCAGACATCATCTCGAGTCTGGGCCCTTGGAAATCATAAAGACGTAAAAGTGAGAATTGGAGGAGCCGGCGTGTTCGTGCAGATGCGTCCGGAGATGAGCGCTGCTTCGCGCCGTGACACAGGCTCTGCCACGGCAACCCCAACCGCTTGAATCCCGACCGATTGACCCTCGCCATTGCCTAGCTAAACTCCCGTTTTCCCAGACAGCGCATCGGCGAGAGGAAAAGCCGCCGCTACGAGGAGTCATCCATCATGGTCCCTCATAGGTCGCATGACGATCCGCAAACTACGACCGAGGTCACAGCGGCTCAAGAGAACCCGCAGTCGAAGCATGGCCAACAGCGGCATTGCAAAATTCCGTACCGAGAGGCACCGCGAAGTAGATGGGTGCCAACGAAGGACTCAGGCACCAGAGTCTTGCCGCCTGCAAGGCGACTGTCGCGTGTAGAGCCCCGTCAAGCTTCTGGCCCATCCTCCAAACTCTCCGACATCCGGCCATTACCCTATAGCCCCATATGCTTGGCCTATCTGGGGCTACGGAGTCGCTATCCTAGGATCACGGTCACCGACATGGTTTGAAGCTTTTCGGGACTAGCATGGAGACAAGGCGGGTTGAGTGTTACCGCAGCCAGACAGTGTTGCCATCGACGCCCATGCGAGACAATGTACGAAGATGAACTCTGCACAGGACAAGCTTCAGTAGGGATAATGCCGGATTTACGAGATAGATTTCCATCCATGTAATCGCAGTCGCGTGTCCATCCATGGACTGATGCCATTGGAGCCTGCCTTACACAGCGGCGAAGAACGTGGTAAAAGAGGCAGCTGGCCCATATATGTACTGGACATATCTCCACCTGCCAATCATGAATGGTAACGAGGGCCTACATTGGTGGTCTCGGACAGGACTGCAGGGCAGCGGGGGTGCCGCGTTAAACCATCCATAGATCTGCGATCGGGCGCCATCGTGGGCCAACCTTTCCATTCAAATGACTAGCTCCGATCACCTCCGTGAGCCCGTGGTACGATTCCGGTATGGATCCACGATGCCGTGACGTGAACGAACCAGGATCCTCGAAATATATCCAAAGACGAAGACTCACCAGCCGCGGGGTGGGACTTGATCGGCTATAGCTCATATTCCCCTCCACCATGCATCATGCTCTTCTTGGTGTGTGGCACGTCCGTCACGACCATGATCTCGACGGCGTTCGATAGGTGAAGTTTCCGGAGGGGTCGCGGTAGTCCTGCAAAACAATCAATATTAATCGCCAAACCACTGACGGGCGGGATGCCGATACCACCAGAACCTATGTATGACGGATTGACGGGGTACCTAAGGGGAGCAGGAGAGGAATATGCGGGCCGAGAGGGAGGAACATGCGGATCGAGGTTAGTCGCTAGAGGGCTTCGTTGCGGCTGCGTCCGGCGAAGCGCGTGGGCGCCTGATAGACTCGACCACGCGATTACTGTACGACAACTGTATGGCGGAGGTTGACAAAGAGGCGGGAATAGGTCAGTGAGAGGTGACCGGTGAGCGTCGTGAGGAAGTCGGACGCCCCTATCTGGTTCCACTGTTCACATCGTTCTGATATGGAGAACGAGGCAGTCGTGTCGTGGGAGAAAGCGAAAATAGAAAGGATAACACCAAAGAGGATATACACATTCATTCGACGAAAAAGCTGGAGAAGAGTCGAGCCACGCCGCGCATCTCGCTTCCAACACGTGGTTGGTTGTCTTCCTGAGGAATGGAAGGCGTGCACGGGAGGAATTACGAACACTGAGGCATGTGTGCGTCTTTGCGCGACTAAGCACTTACCTGTAGGCGGCGTACTGATGAGATTATCTGGTTGAGATTCCCCTCGAAGGGCGTGGCCTATTGACAGTCGGATACCCCGGGAATGGACGATACATACTCAGTCGATTATTAACAATCGAAACACAGTGGCATCATAAGGAACTGGTAGTTGCCTTTCGTGATGTTGAGGGGTTAAGTACTAGCTAGCGCAGAGGAGTCGGCAACAAGTCACACGCAGGAACTAACTATGGAATGCACGGCCTACTGACAAGGAGGGGGCACAAGTGATTTGACGCGACGTGCCGCGACAGACGGTGCTGCGAGGCGACCTAGGCGCGACATGGACGCGACTGGGCATAGTTAGCGCAGCGAGAGACAATATACGGCGGGGTTCTGAGTGAAAAGGTACGGGCTATGAGGACGTGGAGTGACTTGTGGTCTGAGATATGAGCTTGATGAGTGGACAGTCATAAGTACTTGTGCCGTAGACTTACCAGCGTGGGACGTCCGAAGGGTGTAATGAGTGCTCTCAAAAGCAATCTAGGAAGTTCAAGCAAAGGAATTTTGAGTGAGCCCAAGGATCAGGGAGACTGAGAACCACTTAGTCAAGTACTCCGAGTACTTCGAGCACTTACCGATACTTATGTGCTATGTGTGCAAACACCCTGGAAGCCACGGCTTGAAGAGCATTGATTTGATACGTTTGAGGGAACCGTAGGTTCACCAAAAGAGCCCCACTGTGATAGCCCGAAACCGTGTTGGGCTGGACGGCGAAGTTGTAACGCGACGTTGACGCGACGTACCGCGACTGAGACGCACCGTACCGCAACTGAGACGCACCGTGCCGGGCCTGAGACGCGGCGTGCCGCGACCTTGACGCGACATGTGCGCCGGTACCGCGAGGTGATGACGCGGAGTGTGCCGCGAACCCTGACGCGGCCTTCACGCGTTCCAGACACTAGCAAGGTATGATAGAGCGTAAGCGCATGGTTTCGGTGGTATGTTTACGTAAAGTAAACTGACTGCATCATGTCCTAATCAGCTATTAGTTCATGCAGTTTTCGGGAGGACTCACCAAGCTCGAATGTAACTCACGGACGTTTGGAGAAATGCAGCTATAACACCCTAAGGTCCACCGGATTATGTCTGTATAGCGACCGTTGTGCATGCGTGCGAGCTACCTGATGTTAGAGCGAACCAGGAGAGAGCTGCAGACGCCGGAGGGAGAACAAGCTGCACGAAACGGTGGCAGTGACGCGACTGACGCGACCGTCGTCACGTCGCGGCAGGTCGCGTCAAATTCTGTATGCCCCAAGGATGTCAAACTCTTCCCAGCGCAACGTGTGCCAACCCACACACTTGCGGTGAAACGTCTAGCTATGCCGGGACGGAACACGAACAGTACGAACTTCCAGAGATGAAAGCGTCTGCGCGTTCTTGCTCACGCAAGCCATAAGAATCGCGGAATCAGAAGCTAGAGGCCACAAAGGCAGTTCTCAAATTCGATCCTCAAAGCAAGCAGGAGTGCACAATGCTCAGGCAATCGACACGCTTCAATACATGCCCTCAAAGATCGACTCGTCAGGAACAAGGAGACTCGTACTCTTGACATCTGAAGTCCATTGTGCTCGCCTTCCTTCCAGGACGAGCGCGTCACCATGACACGGCGACAACGGCATGTATAACAATCCCCCGACGATCGCGCTCAGGGTGCCCGATTGTATCGAGCATAGCAGGATATCGCCAACGGCAAGAACTCGCAAATGCAGCCGAACGACGCGACTGGAGCCCCCGTGAGGACTCAGAAGAAGCAGATTTGTGCGTACTGCGTGCGGTGCCTCCAACGCAGACTGTCTGTGACCGACGCCCATCGGGCAGGACCGCGGCCGGACTCTCCAGCAATCCGAGTAACTCCCTCGCAGGCAACGACTCCGGGCCCACCGGTCGGACCGCGACGCGTATACGCCGTTCACGGGGCGACGGATGACGAACGAAGCCCGGCGATACACTAACATACAAACTCGTAATGCACCGCAGGGTGTGCCCTGGACTTCTACGAGCTAGAATTAGCCGTCTCGTGCGTGCAAGAAGAGCAACAGTCGCACCTACCGCAATTGCCACGGACACGGACTGCGCCGGACAGAGAATGAGACGCGTCGGCGCGGCGTGTCATACCTCGCTATGCGCACGGTGTACGACCCACTACTGCTAGAACGCAGTGCTTCAATGTGCCGGAAGGGTCGGTGCCAGTCGACAATTGCGGCCGTTTGGTGGCGAGGAGGGCGAGCGGATTTCTTGGTGTAGCAGGCTACGGGTGGCACGGGGCGTCGAGGGCGGTCGAAGACGTACTGACGACACAGATTTGCATGCCAAAGTGGAATTCCGCGGCCTCCCGGAGTATATCGTCGGGTACCTGGCGGTACTCTCAATCAACAGGCAGCTCAGCGCATAGTACTCATAGTGGAGAGAGCTTACTTCTGTCGGTGGCGCTGTGGAGTAGTCACCCGGGCTAACATGAACTCATGTCAGTATGCGTTGCATGCAAATAGAAGGCACGATCGTACTTGGTCCCCAGCTCCGAGTCGATTGCGCTCCGACTGTTGACTTGCAAAGTTTGCAGGGACCCAGGGTCGGTATACATGGAAGATACGACGAATCAGAATAACTGTACCTCTACGTGAGTCGCGACGAGGTGCCTGGGTCCTCGTCCAAGCAAGCGAGACAGGAGGAAGGCCGCTGCCTCAGAAGCCTGTAAGCTGATGAGCAAGCAGTGGGAGTCAAGCGTCTGCGAGTACGAACCTTCGAGTTTGGAGGACAGCGGTCACCTCCAGTCCTCTCCTATGGTGCAAGCTTTCAAACTATGTTACGGGCAGCCCGGCGTCGAGCCTCAAGCCGAGCCAAAGTGAGACGTGGAAACAGTCTGCAGTGGGTCTCAACATACCTACGACGTAGTTGATTCTTGCATGTGGTAGATATCCGCGAAGCGTCTACGGGACGGAAGCATGTCAGTACAAGTCCAAGGCTCGAAGAATAAGACTAGGACCTACGTGTGCGTGCGAGCAGTGCTGGCGCAGTCGTCAGCTTGAGAAAAACCAGGAATGATGGCGAATCGATGCTGCGCGGAGAGTGACCCGTGCTTACGCACACGCCAGAGCTCCAGGAGGATGGCCGCTTCGCAGCCAGAGCCCCCAACGCAGGCTTGGAGAGCAGAATCAAAAGGAGGCGACTGAGGACAGGCTGGCCCCGATGGGGAGAGACAAAGCTAGGCGTCTCCAGCATCAGGCGTGCGCTGGCAGTACGTCCACGGTCCGGCGGCTACCCATGTGGGTAAGCACGGGCCGCGAACGGGCCGCATTCCGAGGCGGACGAGGCAGCACTGAAGCTAAGTATTAACTGTATTACAACAAGATTACAACAGTGCGGGTACAACAAGAAGGCTCAAAGGAGGGCTACCCTGTCCTGGGGAATTTCATCTACGATAAGGACGCGTACGGGAAGATCGAGTCAGCTTAGGACGAGGTGGACATAAAGGACCCCGAGCCGAACTCCAGGGCTCGCCCCGAACCCACATCCGACTCATGGGAGCCGAAATCCTCCTCTCTGGCCCTGAGAGCCAGATGTCCTATCAAGACATTCGCAGATAGCGGCTGCAAGAGCGTGGTATGAGTCAAACAAGATAGTCATATGTACGGAACTAAGTACTCACCACTATGCAGATGGCAAATCGGAGGGCCGATGGTACGTTCCCGGCGTGGGCGCGGACCGTGATGTAGAGGATGCCGGTATAGGCGGTAATGCAGCTAAGTAGTAGGGGGGGATTTAGCATCGTTAGAAACCCGATATATGGCGTACTGACCAATAGAGAGCGGCCGAGATGACTACGGCACATACGGCTCTCTGTGGAGATGAATTAGAGCCCAGATCAAGTCTATGGCCATAGAAACGACGACTGATACTCACCATCACCTGGAACCGGATGTGAGCGATACTGATCGCTCGCCGCGTCTTCGCCAGGATCACTCCTGTCGTGCCCCCGTCATTCTTCGGAATTATGAGTTGTTCATGAATACTGTACCAGCGGACGCGACATTGACTCTACAAGCGCAAGTCAGCGAGGTCATTCGCGGATTGGGGCTAGAAATGCAATACTCACGCCATCCCTGCCCATATGGCGGCCTCTGTGAGGTAGATGTTGGTTGTTGAAGTGTTCATTGCCAGCCGGAAACATATGGCGGCGCAGATGAAAACTGATGTCCGCCGTCAGTGGTAAACCTTCAAAAGCCTGAGAGCGTCAGATGACTGAGCTCACCGGCGTAGAAGGCCATGCCAAGATACATTGCGAGTCCTACACGCGGGTGACAGTCTTCGTGTAGGCTGCGGACGCGCAGGAGCTATATCCCAATTCGCAAGTAAGCAGTTGAGACGAGGAACATGAAAGTCATAGGTGCTCACCGCTAGGTTGCTAGTTGCGGTGAGCTGTAGGAGGAGTACCACCCAGTGCCCTTGAGTAATGACAGCAACCGGGACTGCCGCTCCGTGTAACGAGAGGACGTCTACGAAGATCCCCTGAGTGTTGTCAGGATACGGTTTGGACCAGTACGAGTGCGATATAGTTTGCACTTACATAGAGGGAAGACATACTCAAGACCACCCAGCTCAGGATGGTCATTGGATGCGTGAGGAAGGAAGACGACCTGAGGTTGGAGAGGAGTGTCGCGCCCGCGATGAAGAATGTGAATACAAAAAATGCTGGGAATCCGGATCGAAGGTGAGCACGCCGGCACATTGGACACCACCGCGGCTGGCCAAGAACGTACTCTGGCAAACGCCTAGGCTCAGAGATACAAAGTCGGTGACTTGTACTGCGGGATCCATCTTGAAAACTTGAAGAGGGCGAGGAGATGTCGAGAGTTGGCTGAAAAGGCCAGGAGGGCGGAGAGGATGAGGATGAGCAGATCATGCTTTCGCTCACCACCTTTATAGCCAGCCACACACGCGACTCCCTCTCCCCGTGAGAGATCAGAAAGAAGCCTGGAAATTGGGTTTGCCTCATGGAGTTTTGAGCACCAGCACGCACCGCCCAGTTGGGCCATGGGGTTCCTTCGGCGGTCAAGCCCAATATGGCGGTAGCGCAGACATGCATGGCTAGCAATGATGCTCAGCATCTTATAGAACCATGAACCTACTTGTGTTATGGGTTCCTTGCCAGAATTGAGGTTCACACGCATACTCAGTGCAAGTGGGCGGATATCGTACGGCAAGAGCGGCGCAAATTGCAACCCAATTAGGAAAACAAGGTATGTGAATTTTTTTGAGCGACTGTAACAAGCGGAAAGTTCAAGCAGACAAGAGATTAACGATATGAAGGATCACCAGCGAGGGTGATACCTCTGCTGATACTCGTTCGCTAGAGCAATGTCGTAGTGGGAATAGCCAGCCACAGTCGGATCGGGACGAGTAGCTACAGGATAGTGATCTGTCATATAGTTCGGTGCGTATGGGTCGAAAACGTGGTAGGGGAGAGATGGCTGAGGACCCATGGGTCCGTGCATTGCCGGCCCAGCCCAAGCAGAAGGTGGATAACGGTAGGGCATCGTCATCGTCGCGGGCATATGCATCGGCATCGGCATCGGCATCCGCATAGAGTGCGTCGAGGGTGGGGGGAGATACTGCATCCGGGGCGCGAGATAGCGCTGCTCCTGTGTCAACAATGTTCCCTCTCCTTGAGGAAGCGGCGCAGAACCTTGCTGTCTTAGCCAGGCATCGCCCTCTGTCGGTTCCGATTTCACACCATAGAGGAGAGGAGATTTGGCGTGGACCGGAAGAGGCTGAGCAACTGGCTGCGTATAGCCAAGTGGAGCTTGTCCTGCCGACGATTCGCTAGACGGATCGCACCGTCAATGAACAACGAACGCACAGGACGGTGTTGATACGTACCTCATGGCGTACGACATTGGAGGTGGATACACGTACTCGATACCGTGAGAGCCACTGGGCTCGCTGGGCATAACGACGCGTCAGCATATCGAAGCAGGCTGCACGATTGCGTACGCACCCATGCGCAGCTGTGAAACCATGCTCCGCTTGAAGAGGATCATGGCGAACACTTGGAAGCGCTTCCGCTGGCGCGTCGACGTTAAGCAAGGGCGATGCTGGGGACGGGCTACTCGTCGTATATTTCTGTCTCTTGTACCGACCAATAGGCTCAGGGTGATCAGCAAGCTCAGAGCTTCGCCGCCGCTTCAAGGGAAGAGTGGCAGCGCGGACGGATCCTTGCGCCGACGAAGGCAGAGGTGGGTGGCCAACCAAAATGTTGTCAGCACCCCGCTCGTCGTCGTCGCATGACGCCTGTGTGTCGAGGCTCGAAATGTACGCAGCGCCCACAACAGCACGGGGCTGGAGGGCAGCATTTGCAAGATGAGCGGGAATCTGCGGTTGTTGCTGGATGAGAGGCAGGAGTTGAGGGCAGGGACGGAGCGCGTCACCAGCGAGAACGTCCTTCTCATAGAAAGCAGGGAGCTGGAATTGACGATGGTCAAACATCGGAGCAGCGGGAGCGGGAGCGGGAACTTGAGGGCGGAGGATCTGGCTTTGCGAATTACCGACGGGAGCGACGTGCTGGAGAGCGTTAGCAAGAGGATCCCGAGCAGGGGCCTGGTGTTGACGTTGCTCGAACATCGGCGCAGCGGGAGCGGAAGGTGGCGCCTGAGGGAACTGGCTCCGACTGCGCCCAAGGCCGTTGGAAGCTCCGTGTTGGAGAGCATGCGCTGAAGGTGCCATGTCCTCAGGTCGACGTGCATCGAACGTCTGAGCAGCGACAGCGGGAGGTGGGTGGCTCGGTCTGCGCCCACGGTCGTTGGAAGCTCCGTGCTGAAGAGCATTCGCTGAAGGAGTCTTGACCTCGGGTTGACGTTCGTCGAACGTCGGAGCAGCGGGGTCGGGAGGTGGGTGGCTCGGTCTGCGCCCAAGGCCGTTGGAAGCTCCGTGTTGGAGAGTACTCGCGAAGAAAGGAGGGTTGACCTCCGGCTGACGTTCATCGAACATCGGAGCAGCGGAAGCGGGAGGTGGGTGGCTCGGTCTGCGCCCAAGGCCGTTGGAAGCTCCGTGTTGGAGAGTACTCGCGAAGAAAGGAGGGTTGACCTCCGGCTGACGCTCGTCGAACATCGGAGCAGCGGAAGCGGGAGGTGGGTGGCTCGGACTGCGCCCAAGGCTGTTGGAAGCTCCGTGTTGGAGAGTACTCGCGACGAAAGGAGGGTTGACCTCCGGCTGACGTTCGTCGAACGTCGGAGCAGCGGAAGCGGGAGGTGGGTGGCTCGGACTGCGCCCAAGGCCGTTGGAAGCTCCGTGTTGGAGAGTACTCGCGACGAAAGGAGGGTTGACCTCCGGCTGACGTTCGTCGAACGTCGGAGCAGCGGAAGCGGGAGGTCGGTGGCTCGGACTGCGCCAAAGGCCGTTGGAAGCTCCGTGTTGGAGAATACTCGCGAAGAAAGGAGGGTTGACCTCCGGCTGACGTTCAGTGTACGTCGGAGCGGGAGTGGGTGGCCGGTCCTGAGAGAGCTGGCTCGGACTGGGCGTCCGCAGAACACCCGTTGCGCCGGTGATGAGCTCCGGAGGCTCCGGTTGCATCGATGAATCTAGGTTGCGCCCGAGGTCGGCAGGCCCGATGAATCGGTGCCGCGGCTTATCATCTCCCGCATTCAGAGCGCTCACGAATATAGGCTCGGTACCGTGTCGAAGGCAATAAAGTTGAGCGGGATTGACGACTTTCTCGAACTTGATGCTGCAGCGGGGGCTGACGAGTTCTTCAAGCAACATCTTCTGCTCCTCCGCGCTCCAAGAGCTGCCGTTCCCCTTCTGATCATCTCCAGGGAATGTCACTCCACTCGGCCATCCGGTGCATTGGACACCAGCTTTGTGCATGTACCACGGCCACCTCTTGTTGACGCCCTTGTCCGGGAGTTCTCCACCTGCGGCCTCTGCAGCGGACAAGTGAGCAGTCGTGATCAGAACGGATGCGGAGATGATCAGCTTACCGAACATGGTGCGCAGACGTTGCTTGATTACGTTGAGACGCTGATAGCGCGAAACACCGGCTTTCTGAGAAGGGTCATCTGGCACACCGGCTTGCTCGTCCGCTGCGTCGTCTTGCTCCCTGGCGTGCGTGCTCGTTGCGTCTGCCTGGGTATCGGAGTCGACAGGGTGTTCTTGAGCGCTCGCTGACGCATAGCTGGAGCTAAGTTACCTAGGTTAGTGGGGACGACGATAAGAACTACAGCGTCATATCTCACCAAATAAATTGCTGAAATGACTCAGCGGTTTTCTGATCGTCCTGGTCGAGTTGGGAGTTGAAGAACTGATAAATACAATGAGACACTCTTCGTCGGTACTCGATCAAAAACTAAGGCGTACCTGTTCGGCATGCTGCGTCGTGTACAGCGTCGCAAGCCCTTGGTCCGATGCCGGAAGATTGCCAGCTATCAGGATCGCGGCCTCAAAGCCGTAGAGGGTAGCGTAGCGGCGGGCCTGTAGGATATCTCAGTTTCAGGCGATCACGAAGTGAATTGAACTACTCACAAATGATATCAAGAGATCACGAATGCGGTTGAAGAGCTTGTTGCGGTGACCAATGGTAGTGAAACCCTTCTCGATCGTCTGTATCTCTTCGTACATGTTCAGGATATTCCGCCAATTGTCGGGATAGGCACGGCAGAACGCCTCATAGCACGCGAGTTTGTGCTGGGCGAGAAGAGCATCATATGTCGAGCTGCCTAAATAACGAATTTATATTAGTCAAACGGCCGAAGAGAGGAAATGCTGCATGCATACCCCTTAAAACAGGTTGATAGTCCAAGACTACTCGCCGAATCTCCGTGTCGAAGAAGTCGTTGAGGTACGGCTGGTAAATGTTCCAAGGATTCGATGTGCTGGGAGGTCGTCGACCAATCTGGGTCCATCGCTCCCATGCAGCGAGCACCTCTTCGTTGGGGAGGCCGCTGCGAGACGACAAGTCGCCGAGGATAGTGGCCATATGCTGGAACCCCGGGACAAGCACGTCTGGAATAGCGGACTTGGGAACATTGTGGGTAGGAGGTGCTTGAGATAGTTTGGCAGGGACATCTCGACGCACGGGAATGATAGTAGGGGCTGCGGTGGGAGCGCTACTCGAAGCAGGACGAGACAGCTCACGATAGGTATCGCGAGGGGCTTCTGAGGGGTTCGGTAGGCCTGACTTGGACGCTTGCAAAGCAGGAGAAGGAGAAACCGCGGGTGTGTGGCAGTCTGGGAGAGCCTTTGGAGCCAGTGTGGGATGTTCCTCAGCCACCGGGGAGAGGGATTGACGCTGCTGAAATGTACGCTAAGTAAAGCGGCAACCTGCAAAGTGAATGTCTTATCGCACCTTGGCAACCTTCCGCGGTCGACGAGAGCCACGAGCGGTTGATGGGACTGGTGGTGCAGCCGAGCTCCCACCCGAACACCCGGGAACGGGACCGAACACATCCTCAGCCTGGACAAGCAGACATTGCGGCTTCAGTTTTCGGGTCAGAGGACGAAATCTCAAGGAACTCACATTGATCTGCGCTCTGTGCTCAATCGCCTTGATCCTGAAACCCTGCGTCGCACCGTGCTTAGAAGCCGTTGGCCTAGGCCGCAGCGTCCTTGAGGGTGTGAGGGGAGACGACGTTGCATGTGGCTGATTGTATGGCCCGCCTCCGACAGCAGCGCGAGCTTTCCCCGTGTTGTTCGACTTCCGGGCCGACATCCTGCTCATAGAATTGGCCATTTCAGAAGGAATCCGCGACGACAACATAGAGATACTCACGTGAGATGATATTTTAGAACAAAAAATAAGGATTAGCGACTTCGAGCTGAGGTACTGATGCGGGGAGGAAAGTGCAGGGAGGAAAGTGCAGGACTTGAGTGCAGGCCCGACCCACAAACCTTCGGCGCCAGTCGATGCTGCGAGCTGTGAGGGCAAGTCGATACTGAGTACGTGCTGAGCGCGCGTATCTCCAGAAGAGCGTTGTGCTTACCGGAGGCCTTTCCGCACGTCGGGCAGGTGGCTGGTGCGTGGGCCAAGCTTACGGCGCTGGCAGCCACCGCTACGAGCTCTTAGGGCAGGCTGCCATCCGCACAGACGCAAGAGCGCGTACATGTTTCAAGATAGGGTATCGTTATGCAATGGGTTACGGCAGGCCTGTCGGCGGCGATGACCGTTCAGGCTCTACCAGCCACAAACAACATAAGCTTCCGAGCATGAACTCCATCCGTAGCGCCCGGCTGCCATATCTGGCATCCTGGTGGCTGAGGCTCTCCGCGGCTTGTCCCAGCATTGCGCTTTACGAGAGGCGTTCTCCTCCTGCTGCTACGTCTTCGTACGGGGTCCTACTACACAGTCCCACCGGGACTGTCGATTTATGCTGGCGAAGGAGGCTTCTGCGGTCTGCGCATCAAGGGGGAACTGTGGTTGCGGAAGCACCCGACGCAAAGAATCGATCAGCTGCCGTCAGTGCAAAGCCACATTTACGAAAGAACTCACCGAGGGCATGGGGTTGCCAGCAGGCGTGTCAAAAGGCTGTCGCGAACATAGGAAAGATCATGTCCGTATGCAGAGGGCTCAACTGCTATCCCACGCACGTTCGGGCGAAGGAATGGCGGGACCAGCTGAGGACCATGCCCGCGCCATTGAACATTCCCGACGGCGTCCAGGAGCAGCCACGTGCAAGCAGGCTGTTGGCGGACTCGTCAGTCGATAAGAACACGGAACTGCCACAAAGCGAATCAAACGCACCTCGTCGTAAATCGGAAGAAGCCCTCGANGCAAGCAGGCTGTTGGCGGACTCGTCAGTCGATAAGAACACGGAACTGCCACAAAGCGAATCAAACGCACCTCGTCGTAAATCGGAAGAAGCCCTCGATCAAGGGGAGGAGGAACGTTGGAGGACGATAAGTACGGCTGCACAGGCATGGACACTAAACAGAGGCGACAACTGACAACGGGCGGCGGAAGTGAGGGGACGATGACCTCTATGTTGCTTGTCGTGTCGTACTTATACTTTGCACGGTCCTTCTCCCTTCTCCCGTTGCGCGCAGCACGTGAGGCGGGCTAAACCGGCAAAGGTCGACTTGTATCTGGGAGATTCAGCCACGCCTCTGCTTGACATATGGCTACGAGCAGTGAGACCCCGTAGATACGAAATGACGGTACGATAGATCACCTAATCTGCACCTCTGACAGTGGATACCCCTGGGGAGGCATACGAGGACGTCGCCAGCACGGATGGTCCATGTGCGGGGCCATGCCTGACTCGACAAGCCATGAGTTCCGAAGACATGCTTTCAGTATGCGGCCTCGACCATGTACTTCTGGAGGTCCGAGTCAGTGAGTTGGCTCACAGCCTTGGAGAGTGTACTGCGAGGGTTGATGCGGCAGCCCGAGGGATGGCTTCTCCTTGGAACCTGTAGAAGAAAACTTTGAGTCACTGTCCGTGTAGAGTACTTTGGCACACCGGCCGACTATGACAACAACTCCACATGTCAGCTAATTGCAACAGTGCCTTTAGAACCTCTCACACCTTCTATGGAGGCCGCCGGTGAGAGATGGCTGACGCAGTGCATACTGAGTGTATGTATGATATGCTATGATACGACGGTCGGAACTACTTCGAATCGAACAGACGCTTTTGCCTCGTGGACCTGACGTGCGAAGATGTCCACAATCAGGCTCAAGTCGCGGACTCCCGAC
>WJSG01015099.1:0-10842 GCA_016618145.1 Sanghuangporus lonicericola | reverse complement strand
CCCCGGCCGCTCATACTACGGCGAACTCGGGCGGTGGGGGCGGAGGTCCCATTCTCCCTAGTGGGGTGAGCTTCTCGGGGGCGTCGAGGTTGCGCGTATCGGCACTTGGTGTCGGCGTTGTCGTTGGTGCTTTCATGCTTGCTATGTGATGATATACCCGGGACCCGCGCCAGTGGACAGACACCGTACTTACTACTTAGTTCGTTCATTGTTTCCGTAGGTCGTTTCCGCCGTGAAAGTGTTAGCCAGACACCATATACATCGGACTTCCTGGACTTTCCTCCGTCTATAAGGGTTGCAATTCTTGGTGGTTCACCGTCAACGCTCAGCGTTGATCGGTTGCTTTCGAGAGATTGCCATGTACTTTCGTTGATACAGCAGCGGGACCCGAATCATCGGACGGAATTTGCCGCGCCTCATATCGAATCGTGTACGGCGCTTACTATACATACTCCTCCTCCTTCCATCCGTGCATCTTCCATAGCGGCTGCCGCTAGCAAATGCTTATGCTACCAGAAGTCGTTCCCCTCTATTGAATGGCACAGTGCATGCCTCCTTTGTGTCAACATTAAACTCTTCCTGACGATACCTCAATCAACTGGAACATACAGGCAACACACAGGGGACGTGAACTTCGCGGTTCACCTCCTGATGACCCCTAGCTGCTAACGCTGCATGTTAGCTGCTGTCAGAGGAGTATACAAGACACAAGTTAACACACAGGACAAAGCTACGCCTCCTGCCAGGAGTCACGCCTCCATACGCGTGGCCGCCACGGCGATCGTTCCTGGTTCTGGGCCCTGTTAAGCATTAATTGGCAGCACTCCGAGGCTCACTTAACTTGCACTCCCTCCTGGTGCGGGCATTCGTCCCACCACGCCCTTCATGCAGGTCCCGACGCCCGTCATTCTGCTCTTGATTTTGCTCTGCGAGGGTGAGTCGCATCGCTCCCCGTTGAGGATGCGGAGAATTTATGATCTGGCAGCCGACCTCATCCTTGCGAGGTTCCTGGACATCCGCGCTGTTGGGAGCAATAGGGTGAGTGTATCTTTCCAAAGACGATAGCGACAGAGTATCCTTACGCGTCTCAGGATGCTACCGCGTCTTTGTCAGACTCGCTCGCTCGCGTCGTTGCGCTAGACACGGCTCCGTCATATCAGCAGTCTTTACCGCGTGGTGTGGTGGGCTCGAACAGAGACAGGGACCTATCTTCGGTGAGCGCAGTCCATCAACGCCCGCTTTACGCTACTGAACATGACGTCGCGGACTACCCCTTGTCGCTCATTTGCCGATAATAGGATCGTCGCGCGAAATCTGCGACGGACAGCACCATGTCGAAGTACGTGGCGGCTAGCATGGATCAGACACCGGATCTCCACCATCCGACGGTACTGGAGGGCGCAGGGTACCAGGGCGAGTCTCGAGAGTGGCTGCTGATCCGCGTAGTTGGTGCCGAGCTCGCTGTCATGGGCGCCGCTTTTGTCGGCGTCGCGTTGGTCTGTCATTTTCGGGAGTATGTATAAGACATCATTCGTCGAATTCTTCAAGGGCATCGATGCCAGTTCGCGGCGTTTCGCTCGTCTCAAGGGAGAGGGGGCAGGTGAGTGTACAATCTGGAGTTTGGCTGCGCGTAATCTGACTGCATCGCCGATGACCATGAGGGGACTCTTCGACGTCACGGTCCATGCAGCCGAAATGGTGTCAGATGCTCGAGTATGTACGTGGGCCGTGGGTACAGTCACGAAGCGAAGTCCATCGAGGATGACGAGTACATAGGTCCGTCTTTGACGCCTACTTCATGCGGGGCTCGTGCTGATGGCTTGTTAGGACTCGCTACCACCAACGTACTATCCGCGCCCTCTCATGAGCTCTATTGGCGGCGGCGACGGTAATGTTTTCAAGACAGCACTAGTGGATTTGCAAGATGAATATCTGCGGCGATCTTGTAGCTGGATGATCGTCTTACGGTAACGATCTCAGTCTCAAACGGCGTATCTGAAATCCATGATTACATCCTTCGTGAGCAGCAAGACTTTCTATCCAGCTCAACGTTACGGTCGGCGCCTGGGGCCCATCGATAATACTACCGCGCGTCTGCTCGGTGTGAACGTTGTTGTAAACCGTCACCTCGCGCTCTCCGTCCCTCCGTCCTCATCCCTCCTCTCCCTCGATCAGAGGTTCCACACACAATCATTGCATTTTGAGCGGCGACTCGGAAGCGATGCGCATTATACGGTCAGTCGGGCCTCCAGGGGCCTCCGAGTTGCTCTGAAGTTGTCTTGCTGACCATCGAAAACCCCGCTGCCAGCCGTACATGACTGCAAATCATTCCATAACCGGTCAGGATATCGCCGTGCTTCAAGCGGATGTACCGCGTGGCACACGGCGGAACATCCTGGACGTCAGCGACTCCGAACAGATCGACTGCAGACCACCAATCAACTCCCTTCCCCCGGAGATACTAGTCAAAATATTCAGAGCAGTTCAAACCGAGCCGTGGATCGATGACAGCCACGGGTTCCGAAGATTTGTCCAACTCCATTGGCCACAACTGCAGGCGGTTTGCCGGCACTGGCGCAAAGTGCTATGCTCTAGCCCGCAGAGCTGGCGGAAGATCGAGGTATACTCCCGGCACGAATGGCTTCAAGTCTGCTTGGAGCGGTGTGCCGACATACACGCAGGTGTCGTTCTCTATGGCCGGAGCCTCCGAGACAGCGACACACTTTCTATCCTCTCCCAGTGGACATCGACGATACGCTCGTTGAAAATCAGGCATCTCGAGAGTCACCGAAGAGTATTCGTCGCTAGTTGGCTCACGGCTCGGCGCTGGCCGGTTCTAGAGGCCTTGGATATCACTGGCGAGGTCGATCGTTTCATCCGTTCCCCACCGTGCATGGATGTCGGACTGACGAAGGAGAATGTCCCGGCTCTTCGTATTCTACGCCTGCAAGCAGATCCTGCTCATCCTCCTGCTAATCCCTCCATATCCCCAACTTCGTACCCTCGATCTCCGCCTCTGTGAGTGGCCCGTGCCCTTCAGCCAACTCCTCGACACCCTCGAATACATGAAGAACCTGCAGGTCCTCCATCTCGAGAAGACGTTCTTGCAAATGGTCGGAGTGCCCGAGAAGCGGCGCCGGCCAGAAGGCTCGGCGTCTCACGCTCGGATCGTTACGCTCCCCCGTCTCCGCTCTTTGACCCTAGCGTCCAATACATACCGCACGACTACCCAGATACTCGACAGCCTCAGGTAACCCGCAGTCACATCCGTCAGGCTGGTCATCGCTATCGACGAGTCGGACCCTCAGACTATCGCGGCGGCCTTACCTCAGGACCATTCGCTGGCCTTCCCCCTGTTGGGCACCCATCACCTCTGTCGAAGTAACGTCCGAGCACGTGCAGTCGTATGGCCTTCACGGGTACAGCATCACCCGATCGCACGAGTTCGACGTTATGCTCAGCACCGATACGGGTGACATGCACGACTGGCCGTTCTCTTTATCGCACGCTCTCGCCGACCTCGTCGATGTCTTCGCTCATTCTCCTGTCACTGAACTTATCGCCACGGGGGTTTCCAGCGTGTCCGAGTCGACATGGGTGGAGGTGCTCGACAGGTTTTCCGGCTTGGAGGTCTATCGACGTTGCAGACTGCCGGCCGGAGACCGCCCATGCGCTCTGTGCAGCGCTCAGCCGGACGCCGAGTTCGCTAGACGGTGGCTCCCCGTACTGCCCTCGCCTTCAGGTGGTGCATACGATTGCACCGTATACCGCGGCCGGCACGGAGGAGGACTTCTGGGTGATGCCTCGCGTTCTCCGGGCACGCAAAGAAAGCGGTCATACGGTCCAAAAGTTGGTCCTGCTCCGGGACCGGGGCGTGGAGGATGATCGCCTTTCGGCCTATCTTGTCCAGGTGAAGGAGTGCGTCGGAGTGCTTGAGGACTGATGTTCAGTGAGTCTGCAGTAACCATTCGCTACGGTCACGTTGACATCTCTACTAGGAGATCGCTTGGAGGTTCGCGGTTCATCGACCATTGCTGACACGCTGCCCCGGGACCGCCATTCCTCGGCGTTCAATACCCTTCTAGACGCGATCAACTCCGTCTGTGTATCTGCTTATGAATACGCAGACCAATACGCATTCTACGACTCTAGCAGGGACGGATCGCTCTACGTCTCGATGTTCAGCGGAGCGACTGACAGGTACTGTACGAGTTGATGTCGCGAGCTCTCGCCGACTTCGTCAATGTCTTTTCCCACTCGCCTATCACAAAGCTTTCGGTCTCATCACTCTCCACCGGTTCTGTGTCTGCGTGGGTGGACGTGTTCAATCGCTTCCCTGGATTGGAGATCATCAACATGAGAGACTGCGAGTCCTCGGCGGCCCACGTATTCTGGGTGGTCAGAACTCGAAGTCCTTGAACCTCGTAAGCGGTGAGAGGATCCGATATGTTTTCCTCAAAGCCTCAATTCACCTCATTACATTCTTGTGTGAAATCAGTCTCGCCAGGTGCGTGATTGACACTCGTACATCGACCCTTCACTACTGCCTCCAGGATGTCTCTCCCTGACACCTCATCGGACGGACATTGACCTCTCTAAAACATCCCCTACGAAGTCACGGTCTAACAAAGGCGTCCGGCAATGGGTCGGAAGGTCAGGATCGAGGACCCGAGGCCCGCACGCGTGATTTCCCTGGTCAGACCCCAGCCTCTCGGCCGACTCTGCAACTCGAGAATCCCACTCGGCGGACAATCAACTACCCAATCTCCTGCTCATCGCACCGCGGCCACCCTCCGCTGCCGAATTACTTACTTGCGAACAGATCATCTTCTACCATTCAATGCTGGCTGATGACTCAAGCTGCGGCGCGGGCATATATACATATCCACCGTCGGCTGCCTCCACGCCAAGAGGTGATGACGGCGACCTCGACGCATTGCCGCCTCATCGAACTCTGTGTGCGTACATCCCACCACGAACTGCGTGAGCTGGAGTGTGCTGACTTGGTATGCGCAGCAGTGAGTACATGCTCGACGTCAAATTCGTGTCCAGCACACGGGCATGCGTCGCCGCGCCCCGATTTACAGCACTCCAAACCAGTCCAAACCCTGCCAACTGCGCAGGCGTCTTGTGTCGCCATCGTGCTCGGCACAGCGTCCGGATCAACATCACCGCAGCACGGGTGCGCAGTGTTATACAACCTTACGGCACGTTGGTTATTTGTTAGCGGCTGAACCCCGCTCTACGCGTGCCGGATGCTTCATCGCTGGTACCGAGGCTCTACGAACCTCAGTCACGCCGGCACTCTTCACGCACTTGTCCAACTCTCTATATTTCCCATGGGGCTCTACAAGGCCGCAGAACGTAGGCTATAAAGCAACTTCGACGATGGTCGACCCTCAGCACACAAGCACGGCACCTCGCTCCGACTCAACCAATCACTCCCTTTTTCAAGCCCTTTACCTTCGATTCAAGGCGTATAATCATGTCTCATTTCAAGCTCTTACTGTCTATCGTTGCCGTCGCGATGTCAGGTGAGCCACCATTCCGCTGAAGTTATCCTCTTCTGCATTCGCTAACGGAAATTGCTTTGACCTGTAGCGCGAGCTATGCCGGTAGATGCCATCGCGGAGGCCGTCACTGCTACGCTCTATTCCTCCGAGCCGTCTGTCGTAACTGCCACGTTCGACTCCTCCGAGCCAGTCGCGACTGCCACCTTCGACTCCTCTCAGGCGGTCGTGACTGCCACCTTCGACTCCTCCGAGCCAGTCGCGACTGCCACCTTCGANAGCCAGTCGCGACTGCCACCTTCGACTCCTCTCAGGCGGTCGTGACTGCCACCTTCGACTCCTCCGAGCCAGTCGCGACTGCCACCTTCGACTCCTCCGAGCCGGTCGTCACTGCCACGTTCGACTCCTCCGAGCCGGTCGTCACCGCTACCTTCGACTCCTCCGAGCCAGTTGTGACTGCCACCTTCGACTCCTCCGAGCCAGTCGCGACTGCCACCTTCGACTCCTCTCAGGCGGTCGTGACTGCCACCTTCGACTCCTCCGAGCCGGTCGTCACCGCTACCTTCGACTCCTCCGAGCCAGTTGTGACTGCCACCTTTGACTCCTCTGAGTCAGTCGTGACCGCCACGTTCGACTCCTCCAAGCCGGTCGTCACCGCTACCTTCGACTCCTCTCAAGCGGTCGTGACTGCCACATTCGACTCCTCGGAGCCGGTCTTTACTGCCACATTCGACTCCTCCGAGCCAGTCGTCACCGCTACCTTCGATTCCTCCGAGCCAGTCGTCACCGCTACCTTCGACTCCTCCGAGCCAGTCGTGACTGCTACCTTCGACTCCTCCGAGCCAGTCGTGACTGCTACTGCAAAGTCCTCCAAACCTATCGTAGTTACCGCCACGGCAAAGTCCTCCAATCCTGTCGTGGGCACTGCCACGGCGAACTCCTCCAAAGCTGTCGTGGGCACTGCCACGGCGAACTCCTCCGAGCCAGCTGTGGTCACCGCGACGGCGAACTCCTCCATCTAGATACACGGACGGCGGAAGCGGACCCCCCCCCCCTTCGGTAAGTGCTTTACTTGTGTTGTGCGTTGACGAAGTCGTACGACTCTCATTCGTACCGCCAACGTAGCAGCCCCGCCGTGTAGATCTCAGACACCCGAAGATACGGCGAATAGGGGGCCTTCGTTCGTGAAAGCGGAATGGCGAGTTGGACATGGACATGGTTGGCGAGATATCTTTGCTATAGTTCTCGGATGAGATACGGACATTGCCTTGTGCTGTTATAAACATCATTATCTGTGAAGTTGCTTGCTCGTGTGTCTTCGGACCCGCTGACATGCCATCAAGAGCCGGGCAACGTTGCAATCCGAAACGAGCGCGAGGTACATGAGGAATAGATGAATAGAAGCGACATATACATGAATTGTTACATGCCGATTGCGATGACATTCACGCATGCCGAGTGGTAGTACCAGCTACGCTGTCAGCACGTGCGCTCGCTCTGTCATCCCGGTCAGTTTAATGCGAATGAAAAAGGATACGTAACTGATCGCACTCACACTCATGAATACATCTGGCCTTTGCTTAATGGTTGTCCGCGTCCGCGTCCGAGTCGGAGTACGTGACATGATCGACCACCTTGGACAGGTTCTCGTAGTACCTGCCGTAACACTCGGCGTGCGGCAAGCCCCAGTGGCGGAGGTCGAGCACCAACTCGCCGAGCTTGCAACCGCGCTCCTGCCGATGGGTGAGCGCGGTAAGCATAGCATCGAAAAGCTTTGCAGTAGCATCGATCGCCCCGATGTCCTCGTTGCCTATGATGGTCACGGATCTCAGGCGGGGACAGCAGATGTCGGCCGCCTGCCCACCTGGGGGTTGCGCGTACCCCAGCCCCTCCCACATCTCCTCCACCCGCTGGCCGGATCCCGCAACGACGAGCTCCTCGAGCAGCGGGGAGGACTCGAACAGTAGCGCCCAATCTATCAAGCTGGTGGTGTCGTGGTTGCCTGCGATGACGATGCGGGTCACAGGGGCGGCAGAAAAGATCCTCGTCATGTCGGCCATCCCGCGCTCAAGGTACTTCTCGAGGGAGCTTCCAAGGTGCAGGAGCGCCAGGCGTACGGAGCGAGAGCCGTGGGTGGCTATGATCTCGCAAGTCCCCTCGCGGACGTAGAGCTCGGCGACAGTAGCCTTCGCCAGTAGCGGCAGACATGTAGTGGGATCTTCCGGAAGGAGGCCGAAAATACTGTTATAGGGGCTGGAGGACAGGACTTGGATGTTGACGGACGTGGCTTTCGGAGCGCGGAGCATCCAGAGGATTTCTGGCAACCTGAACGAATCGGACGTCGTTATGTCTAGCGACACGAGCTTGCGGAGGTACACCGGACTTCTCTTTTGCGGCTTTTTCCCCGAGGAAGCGCTGCGGAACTGGCAGTCGTCCAATGTTAGCTTGCGCAGTCCAGACGCCGCCTGCAAGATGTTGAGGAAGCGGTCGAATGTCATGGATTGCCACAAGAACTTTCCCAGCTTGAGAACGCGGAGGTTCTTGTATGTCGAGGATGCAGATGGAGCCTCGATGCCGGAGATACTGAGGGTATGTAATCGGGGAAGGGAACGGACGTCGATGGTCTCCAGTTCGAAAAAGCAGGGCCACTGTGTGTACCGCAATTGAAGCTTCTCGAGGGAACACATACCCATCTTGAGCAATTGCGATAGGACGGAGATCCATCCGATGCCGATCATGGTGAGGCTGCGAATCACGCGAACATGGTGGGGTTGCAGAATGGGCAGCAAGGTCTGAGGATCGAACAGCCAATCGTGCCAATCCGTGATCTCGATGTCCACGAGCATGCCTTTCGAAAGGACGAGGCAGCGGGAGAGCCACTCCGGACGGCCGCAGACTTCTATTGTGGTCCACAACGATGCTGTCGAGTGCGCGACTTGACTCCAGCGGCGACACACCTGCACCACATTCAGCCAGAGGTGTGGCCTCTCGCCCTTGGAGCGATGTGCGGCTTGTACCAAGGCGAAGATTTCTGCAAGGAGTTCATCTGGAAGCCAATTGACTGGCGGACGGGTGTTGAGGGGTTCTGTGATTTGGCGCAGTTCCTGCTGCAGATCCGCCATGCTACCGTAAAGATCGTCTACTGCAACAGCATGGCAAGCACTCTGTAGAGAGAGATCAGTTTGCAACTCCTGCGATTCATAGCCTACTAGGCATGCGACGCGGTGAAGCCCAACGTACCTTGGCGACTGTTTCTGTGACCATGTCAGTCTTCAATGAGTCCTTATTTCTCCTGCGAGAGTGCGCGCTACGAGGTAAATCAACGTCGTCGGATGAGCTCATCGTGAGGCTGTAGCGTAGACGTACCAGGATGACGGTTGAGAGCAAAGGTAAGGGGAGAGGGGAACGCCGCACTCAAGCCGCACTTGCCATTTATAGTACTAGACGCCTAGGGCTTTAGCCGCCTTTAACCACAGCCGCCTTCAGGCTTTGAACTTCAAGCAAGGATGCGGTCGAATTGCGCTAACGAATTCCAGACTCCAGGTGTAGACCGTGGCAGCGAGGTTACTATGCCATACGGTGACGCCGGTGATTGAGAGTCCAATGAGATTCACGAATTGTAAGCGGGAGATGGGGCAAATCGAGTAAGTATACATACTGCGTGGTCGTTCCCTGAGTCCCCCGTCATAATATCGAGCGAGACCATAGAACCGACCGGTCACCCGCACCCCCTGGCGGGAGGTACCGCGTCGCATATCCCGTACCATATCCGCTCAACCCGGTCGCCGCATCCCATGAGGATAAGCTCCTCGTGCAATGGGAAGACCTCGAACGTCTGCCCGCGGCTTCTCCGGCCGCCCGGTAAACTAGCGCTAGGTTGTCGCTGAAGGAGGGCCCGGGACATGCTGAGTAGAGCGCCTCGAGCGGAGACATCTTCATCCCCAGCAGCTGCGGGAGGAATGATATCCATCTGTGATCGGCCGGCAGCTGCATATTGACCACGCTGATGCTACGAATTATGCGGATATGTGGAGGCAAGAGGGCGAGCGGGTGAGCGAGATCTAAATTTGCACTCCAAAGATGAAGATCGAGGGGTGCGCCGTTGGACAAAATGATGCAGTGAGAGTATTCCAGAGGGGAGGCAACTCGAGTTTGCTGTCGGATGCGCAACTTGACTGCAACGGCGACAGACTTGCACCGGGTTCGCCGCTGCGATCCACCGCTGATCAGCGCTCTCGTATCCCCTGAGGTACAAAGTGCGTACCTCGACTGCATTTCAAGGCAGTCCTCCGAGTCGCGTCTGGGGCGGGAGAAGCAGGTGCGGGCGGTGCGGGCGGCGCGGGCAGCCTATGTGGTGAGTGAGCAAGCTGCAGTGGGATAAGGATGTAAGCTGCGTGCCAGATGGGAGCAGACGGCGACGTGATCGCTCACCCTATAGTAGACCCCGGGCCAGCAATCACCAGACTAGACAGGTCAGTCCTCCTCGTCTGCATCGAGGGGCTTCGTGCGTACCTGAACGTCTGCGCTGACACCATGTGCACGAACTCATACCGTTACCGGTCAGACAAGCAGCGTTGATGTTGCGTATGCGAGACAGGGGGATGGTGAATGGGAATAAGTCATGCCTTTGGCGGCGATTCCGAGAAAGGCAACCTAAACGCCGGCTGACGGGGTGCCGGCGCCCGCCAGCGCCCGCCCCTCTTGTCCTCCTCCACCATGTTTCTCAATCCACATTTGCGCTTCATGTCTTCATCGCGTCTCTATCTGGAGACTTCACACTTGTCTGGATAAGGAGAATGTCCTCAAAACGTCAACTGCCTCAAGCGTCTTGGCGTAGACTACGTGAGCGTGTGTCCCCAGGTGTCCCCTCGGCGCCTCACCTCATCGTCCTCAGCAAATCGCAGAGGTCTTACGACCTCTCTTGGCCATTGCGATACTCGCCGCAAGCCGTAGTGAGCTGTCAGTCCCAAATTTCAGTCCAGAGAACTAGAGTCGGCGATGAGGGCCTAGAGGCCCTCGGACGGTCTCGGCCCGCGGCGATGGACCCCGCAAAGCACAAGCGCCCCGACCCGCACGTCCAGCACGCAAGTTCCGTGCTCTCTCCTCCGATGGCTTGGCCCTGCGCCGGCGGAACTCCCTGTCATATAGAAGGCTCCGCGTTCCACAGTGCCCTCCACAACTCGTAAACTTTACATTCGCACAATCCCTCCCGTTCCTTCCCCCCCTCCCCTCCCATCGTCGATGCGGTCTTTGAGTCTCCTACTCTTGACTGCTTCGCTGTCCAAATACGCTTCGGCGTTCACCGGCGGTCACCGCGACATACACCACGACC
>WJSG01015055.1:0-10645 GCA_016618145.1 Sanghuangporus lonicericola | reverse complement strand
AGCGGACTGAGTCCAGAGCGAGCGCGTGAACATACAAATGTGGTTAAGTGTCTAAACAATGTCATGAGATCCTGTGTTAGGCGCACACGCCGTAACAGGCTGTAAGACTCCGCTTCCCCCTGCAAGACTCACAGCAGGTACAATTCAATTTTTACGACCCCAGTACCCGCTCCTTCGTTCCGGGTGAGTACCTTCCGTGATTAGAACTGCGTTACAGGTACTGACTCCGTGGTTTCCTTTGTGCAAGATGGAGGAAACAACACACGTGGATTACAAACACCCCCACCGACCCAGCAACGCACCGGTGCTGCTGCCACCCGCAGGACTCGAGGGTCTCAGGCGTCCCGAAGCTCAGAACAAGGTACGTGTACAACATGCGTTGTCGCACGTAACCTTGCGTGACCGTGGTGTATTTGTTACAGCGCGCTCTCCTCCAGGTCCAGCGAGAACACAGAGTGAAGGTCAGAGAGGTTCTGGACGCCGTGCCGAAGAACGTGAGTCTTGCGTCTCCCGTAGTATGTACCTTCAAGGGCATCGCTGAAGTCCATCTTACTTGCAGCGCGTCCCTTACCCACTCCCCCTCCCACACAACAAGGTCGTTCGAGACAGGACAATAATGGTATGTACAAGCACACTGGTTTCCGCTCCATGGCCTGAAACGCATTTGTAGATCCATTAAACCCACCGCATCCTGACTCAAGCCGCTCAAACAGCAGAACCGGACGTCGCAGCGGCGGAGGTAAGAGCAACATATGCTCACCGTCTACTCCGCTACATTGCTGACAGCTCATGCGTCTAGGTGTGCAGCCAGATCTGCGGCTGTTACCTCTCGCTCGCCGGCCCTATAAAGAACCCATTGCGCAGCACGACCTCGGGCGTATGGATATTCCGTGTCCGTATTGCGGCGCGCTTCATTGGGCGGCGGAACGGCTCGCAAGTAGCTCGGTCTCGAGACCTGAGTTCGGTCTCTGTTGCAACAGTGGGAAGGTCCGCATACAACCTCCTCCAGAGCCACCGCTCGCCATCCAGCGTCTCTTCTCTGAGTCCAGTAGTCAAGCAAAGGAGTTCCGTCAGAATATACGGTCATACAACAACGCCTTTGCATTCACATCACTCGGTGTCAACATGGACAAGGCGTTGAACCGCAACAGCCATGGTCGTGCACCCTGGGTCTTTCGCATCCAGGGCCAACTCTCACACAATTCCGCGGCTCTCATCCCATGTCCTGGACATCAACCAAAGTACGCACAGCTGTACATCTACGATCCTCGCATGGCTCTTGCTGAGCGAGTTCGCCTCAATCAAGACCTTCATCAAGACACAATGGCGTTGCTCCAAGACATCCTGATTGTCTCCCACCAATACGCTCCCCTCTACCGCTTCGCGCATGAGTGGCTCTCCGCGCAGGAAGGTGCCACTGCTTTGCAGAGCGAGGAGCCAGTGACGATCCGTCTCGCCGTTGACCCCAACAAGGATCTGCGACGTTACAACCTCCCCACTGCAGATGACGTCGCAATTCTTCTCCCCGGGCAAGAGGGAGGCGATTACCGCGACATCCTGCTGCGTACACGAGCAGGTCCGCTCCAGCGTATCCACGAAGGTCATCCAGCCTACGCCCCGCTCATGTATCCCCTCCTCTTTCCATACGGCACCTCTGGATGGCACTCAGAGTTGCGCCTCTCAGATCCCAAAGACCCATCGCACCCTCCACTACCGCAGTCACTCACGCAGACGCGGTACTATGCTTACCAGCTGCAGGTTCGCCGGACCGAGTTCTCGACCATCCTACGTGGTGGACGTCTTCTCCAGCAGTATGCCGTCGACGTCTGGGCTGCAGCTGAACAGCAGCGGCTCAACTACCTCCGTACCCACCAGCAGGAGCTCCGCGCATCGCTCTACAGTGGCTTGGAGGACGCGCTCCGAGGCGGTCAAGATCTCAATCTCAATGAGCTCGGACAGATGTTTGTCCTCCCATCCTCCCATGTCGGCGGGCCGCGCTACATGCAGCAGCTCTTCCAAGACTCGATGGCCATTGCACGGTACTTCAAGCGCGTCGATCTCTTCCTCACTATGACCGCAAACCCAGCTTGGCCTGAGGTTACCCGCGAACTACTACCAGGCCAAACATCAGCTGACCGCCCTGACTTGGTCGCCCGCGTCTTCCAGCTGAAGAAGAAGGCTCTGTTGCAGGAGATCTTTCAAGATGGAATCTTCGGGCACGCCGTCGCTCAGGTCTACACAATCGAGTTCCAGAAGCGCGGCCTCCCGCACATGCACCTCCTCATCTTCCTCGACCGCCGCGACAAGCTCCTCGATGCTGCCGCTGTTGACTCTGCTATACGCGCGACGTGGCCCGACCCCATCTCTGAGCCTGCACTGTTCCAGGCCGTCAAGTCCCACATGGTACATGGTCCCTGCGGCGACCTCAATCCTCATGAGCGTTGCATGAAGAATGGTCGCTGTTCCAAAGGCTTTCCCAAGGCCTTTCAGAATGGTACCTCTCTAGAGCGCGAGGGCTATCCGCTCTACCACCGACCAGACGACGGCCGTGCATACCAGGTCGGGCAACACTTGGTCGACAACCGGTGGATTGTGCCGTACAACCCGTACCTTCTGGTGCGGTACAACTGCCATATCAATGTGGAGTCTTCGGTCACATTCGCATCCCTGAAGTACATCAGCAAGTATATACACAAGGGCCACGACCGAGGCACAGTCGAGCTCCGCGTGCACGACGAGATCCAAGAATTCATCGACAGTCGTTATGTCGCTGCTCCTGAAGCGATCTGGCGACTGTTCCACTTCGACCTGCATGAACAGTTCCCGAACATTGTGCGCTTGCAAGTCCACCTTCCGGGCCAACATCTGGTCGCTTTCAACCCTTCCGAGGACCCAGAAGTCGTGCGAGAGCGCGCTGCTCGCGAGCGCACCATGCTCACAGCTTTCTTTGAAGCGAACAGGGACCCCGTGCTCGCTGATGTGGCGTGTCAATACACATACCAGGAGTTCCCGCAGCATTTCGTCTGGAAGAAGCAGCAGAAGAAATGGGCTCTTCGTCAGCGCGGCTTCGCTCTCGGACGAATGTACTTCGTCTCCCCTAACGCCGGTGCTCGCTACTACCTGCGCCTCCTCCTCACCGTCGTCAAGGGCCCCACATCCTTTGAATCCCTCCGTACTGTCAATGGGCATGTACACGACACATTTCAAGCCGCCTGTGTTGCCCTAGGTCTCCTTGAGGACGACGGTGAGTGGCGGCAATGCCTTCAAGAGGCAGTTGAGATGCAGACAGGTGAGTACACCTTACATCTGAAATCCTTGATGCACAAGCTGACCTGCTGTCCTCAGGAAGCCGTCTGCGACATCTGTTCGCAACAATCCTCTTCTATTGCAGGCCAGCCACTCCTGAAGTTCTATGGCGTGACTTCCGCACTGGGATCTGCGACGACCTCCAGCGCCGTCTCGAGACGCTTGGCTTCACCAATCCTCAAGATGAAGACATCTTTGACTACGGTCTCTTCCTCCTCGACAAGAACCTCCGGCAACTTGGCTCCTCTCTCGCAGACTTCGACAGCATGCCCCGTTATCAACGCAACTGGGACGTTGCCGTGGACAATCCGTTCATTACCGAGCAGCTCGACTACGATGTCGCTGCAGAGCGGGCCCAGGCAGAGGCGCAAATCCAGGAACTCAATGACGGGCAACGAGCCGCTTTTGAGCGCATCGTGCAGTCTGTCGAGGCCCGACAGGGGCAGCTGTTCTTTGTGGATGGACCCGGTGGTACAGGCAAGACGTTCCTCTACAACACTTTGTGTCACAAGGTACGTAACGTACTATGTTGCCTCAATGCTCTCCTACCCTTGGCACTAATAACCACATTCAGTTACGTGCTGAGAGCCGAGTTGTTCTCTGTGTCGCATCGTCAGGGATTGCATCCCTTCTCCTTCCTGGAGGTCGAACGGCACATTCCCGCTTCAAGATTCCGGTTGAGAACCTCACAACCGACTCAGTCTGTAGCGTGGACAAGCAGAGCCGCTACGCTGCAATGCTTCGGCTGGCCGCAGACGGTGCCATCATCTGGGACGAAGCTGCGAATCAACATCGCTGGGCTCCTGAGGCTGTTGACCGCCTCTTCCGCGACCTCCTGAACTCCGACCGACCATTTGGCGGTGTCACGGTCATCTTTGGCGGTGATTTTCGTCAGATCCTGCCCGTGGTTGTCCGTGGCTCCCGGGAGCAGATCGTCGCCGCATCCCTCTGCCGCTCTCCCCTCTGGCACCACATGGAGCTTCTCCGCCTTCACGAGAACATGCGAGTCCGACAGTCTCCTGACGCAGGACCATGGTCCCAATTCCTCCTAGATGTTGGCGAAGGCCGCACTCATGTTGACGGTGACCACAGCAAGGTTGAGCTTCCCGCTCACATGATCCGTCCAAACCTGGATGCCATGATTGAGTCTATCTACGGCGACGTTCACCCCGAACAACATGCCCCCCCTCCTCCCGAGTACTTCCTCAACCGCATCATCCTCTCTGCACGCAATGAGGATGTCGACGACATCAACGCCTGCATCCTTGAGCGCATGCCCGGTGACGAACGCACTTTCCATAGTGTTGATTCCGTCATCCTTGAGCGTGGAGCTGACGAAGAAGCAACACAATCGAATGCCGAACATCCCTACCCTGCCGAATACTTACGGTCTCTCAAAGCATCAGGCCTTCCGCTCGGGGCACTTCAACTCAAGGTTGGATGTCCAGTTATCTTACTGCGGAACCTTGACCCAAGCCGTGGACTCTGCAACGGCACCCGTCTCATCATCACACGCATGTCTGATCGTGTCCTCGAGGCGCGAATCATGGGCGGACAATTTGACGGCGAAGTCGCATTCATTCCCCGCATCACGCTCAACCCGACCAGCAGTAACGGCGAGTTCCCGTTCAAGCTCTCACGCCGTCAGTTCCCTCTCCGGTTGGCCTTTGCCATGTCTATCAACAAGGCACAGGGCCAATCAGTCAAGTACGTCGGACTTGATCTGCGGATCCCGGTATTTACTCATGGTCAATTATATGTTGCCCTCTCGTGCTGCACATCTCCTTACGATGTTCATGTAGTACTTCCTGATGATGCTGTTGGACCTGTTACCAGTAATGTAGTGTACCCTGAGGTTCTTCTAGACTAAATCATCGTCCAGCATACATTACAGCCTCGCACTTAGACAATTCTCCTTCCATGTATGTATATACGTACGGCCCTCCGGGCAAACCTGCCCACGACGATGTGCTAATATGTCCGATCCCGAGTAAGCATACAACTAAACGGAGCTCGCTCGGGGCTAAAGCCCNTATACCATCCTACAGTGGAGCTCGACTCGGGGCTAAAGCCCGCTCGTCTGAGCTCTGGCCGCAGAGCGATCCCGGGTGGTCCGGGACCGATCCAGCTAAGCATGGCTGGTCACCAACAAGCCGGCTCGTCCGCGCTCACTGGCCACCACGAGCGACTGTGACTGACACCAGCCAGTCGAAATGGACACCCTCCAGTGGTCCAACCAAATCAGCATACATGAACTATACTTCATGAGTGGAGCTCGACTCGGGGCTAAAGCCCGCTCGTTCTCGCTCGTTGCCGCAAGCGAGCTGGGACCGAGACCGACCCAGCTAGTCGACCACAGACTCACCTACGAAGCATTCTCCCTGGCACCCAGACGCAGGTATACCCAACTGCTAGTTGGCAACAAACTTAGAAGAGTCAGACAACCGGTATGCCAACGAGCGGTCAATAAGCGTCTATACAATGGGTGACTAATCAGATCCCATCAGAGATCCCATCACGACGCCCACAACAGATTGATCCACAGATGCGACTTTACTACCCCACAAACCTGGTCACTAGTCGTGTCCAGGAACAACTCGAGACCTCCACTCCGTCAATGGTTGATCTAAATTCCCGCATTTTCGGTACTTCCGTACTGACGTCACTTCAGGGAACGCGATTGCCTCTCGGTGAATGTTCTCGACATTTCATACTGATCTTCTCGAAACCTCCAGCCTTGCCAAGTCTTGCCAAACGTCGGGAAACCAGCAATCCCTGTCCTAGTATACGGTAGTGTGCATAGACCTCTGTAGAGCTGGTAGCCGTCCGTCAGCGCATGATTGAAGCTGCCGAAAGCAGTAGCTCTCTACCGATCCACAGGGGAGAAACTGGGGTGGGTGGTAGCGCACGGTAGAGCCGCCACTAGGGGTCTGTAGAGCGCTGTAGAATCCGTGCCAGGGCTCTATCGAGCTCTACAGAACCTGGCACAGGGCTCTACCAACGATGACATGTGACAGATAGACGGCCGCTTCGACGAGCCCGAACAAGCGGTCTGACACGGCACATCCCATCCGGATGAGCGCAGAAATAAGTATATTGATCAACACAACACTACGTAATTACAAGACGGCGCTTGACAAGCGCATCCGGCGAGAGCTGGGAGTAGCAATGTACCATGCAACCTGACTTCAATCACAAGCAGCGAGCACACCCTGAAGCAGCAACAAGCTCCAATCTCACTCAGCGAACACAGCGCCAAGAGTTAGCCCCCATGCGGGTGCACAGTCAGAAGGTGCTCTGCTCCCTGCCGCTGGAAGGCGGCAAGTCGATAAACGACGAGAAGCGGCCTACCTTGGGAAACAGCGGCCACAAAGCATCCACACTGCGGAGCCCTTCAGGAACACGGACGACCTACATGTGCAGCAGACGAAGCACACGGAGCCGTGCTCGGCCAGCAATCATGGGCAAGGCACTCACCTGATTCGCGATCACTCGTACGCACCTCTTCAGACCTCTTCACCACTGGCAAAAGCCATCGACTCGGGGAAGGGGAAAGCAGAGCTGCAATGACAAGACATACGTACCTGATGACCTCCAGAGCAACCGATCAATGCGGTCGTCCGTACGCACACTCCGAGGAAGGACTCGAGGGGCCGGTCGAGTCCAGTCGTCTGAGATCGGATAGGTGTTGAGGCGAGCTTGCTGGAAGCGGTGAGGGATGGTGATGGAGGAGGGAAAGAGAGGAGTGTTGAGCAGACGCGATGATGGGAGAGCTTTATACTGTAGGGGGCGCAGCTGCCAGGAGCAAGATGCGATCGCTGCCCGAGAGTCCTGCCAGAAACGGACTGTATGCGCCCACGTGACTGACGCGCTCACAACGCGAGTCGGCGACGGACTCGCGGTCTCTGCGCCTCCTGGCAGACCGATGACGCCATGAACATTCTATGACGCAACCCCAATCCCCAACGGGTGCGCAGGGGTGCGCCCACTCTTCCCCGCCAGGTGCGCCTGCCTCTCGGACGATTCCCCGGCGCCGTCTCAGCTTGCCTGCCATCCGGATCCCACTGCTTGCTCTCTGTGCTCCTCTGCGCTTCCGGTAGATGGTGGTAATTATTCGTAGACCTCTACTACTCTCTATATAGCTCTATGGATACCCACTGGCCATTCGACAGACCGCTGCAATAGCTAGGCGCCCTCGACGAACCACTACCATTGACGCCAGTCACGGGTAGTGCCGCCCCGTAGCTACAATCGGATGCAGTACCTAGTCACACATGGCCATTCACTGCCGTGAGGTGCCCGTTTCCCCGACGAAGTATTTAAAGGTAGTATGCGAGTCCAGGATCCCTCCCCATTATCGCTGCACTCTCATTCATCTTCGACTTCCCTTCAAGTTCACCGCAGACATGTCCCAGCAGTCCTCCTCACCTGCACCGGACTCCGGCTACGATTCATCAAGCGCATCTTGCTCGACACCACCCCACAGTACCCCAGTCCCGGCGACCCCTCCCGAACTTCTTCCACCCCACACAACCAGTGTTGCCACGTCAAGCAGCACAGCAGGAGTGACAGCGGCTGGGCAGACATCGCCATCTGTCCCTGGAGGTGCGTCTATCCTCGGTGCGGCTATATTGAGCTCTCCTAGGCTGTGCGACCCATCAAAAGCACGTACATTTGCTTTTGATGTCCAGTTCTGGCTAGGAGATAATGAAATCCCCCTCACTGCGTGTCTAAGGTACGTATCCTTGGTTTAGATTCCTGTGGAGCGGTCTGCTGACCACGACATTGGGAACTAGGTACTACAATGGCCGAGACATCAGCTTCGATGAGGATCGCAACGTCTGTGTCATATTTGCTACGGTAAGTACCCTCCTACAGCGTTTACGGCATGAGACTGACACCGGCGTGACCTCAGTCCTCCAGATTACTCAGTCGACTTCAACTGCAGCCACATATGGCGGCAATGACTGGACCGAATACGATCTCATTGGTGATATTCAGTGGGTAAGTTACAACTTGAACCTAACCTATTCGATGATGCCTTACAGACTACTTCTCAGCTCTTCCCCGCACCTGAGGCTGATCCGAAGATCCATCCCATGATGGTGGTCAGTGGTCAGGCTAACGACATCGACCGCACTGCATCAACTTTCAAGCTCTCCGCCTCACAGTACGTACAGCAGTTAGGTACAACTGGCCGACTTCGTATGTCAATCACCATCCCCAATACCGGACGCTACAAGAAGGCGAAACCACTTCCCTTCAGTGAAGGTGCGAACGCCACCGTCACCGGGACGCTAATGGGTGTCGAACGACTTCCTTCCACGGACTCTCCGGACATCCAGCTCCCAGACTGCTTCCAGCTCGAGCTGGGAAACGTCACCTATTTCCCCCGCAGCAGTAACTACACGCGGCCAGCAGGTACGTCCGTTCAGCAACATTTCGATTCCCCAAACACTGACTCTGTCCGTCTAGAAACTGCCTCCGGAACGCCAAAAAAGCGTCAGGGATGGCGTTTCCGGTTCGACGATACGCAGAGCCCTTCCGCTGACAAAGGCAAGAAGCGCATGCGTCTCGCCAATGACGAGTAGCTTAGCGAATTCATGTAGTACTTATCTCAATTTGTATACAACGACCGCAGTCTCCGACGAGGATGCTTGCAGATCGTCCCTCTGCCGAAGTCCCCGGGCCTTATATGCATCCAAGACCACGGCGAAACCTTATTTCGCGACGCGTCAACAAGCTCACGTGCTTAACGCGACGCGTCCCGTCATGTGTACGCGTTACAGCGTCTTTCACGAGGCTCCCATTGGCTTACCCTGCTGCTTACACGTCTAGCTCTCACAGCCGAGAAGGCCCCCTGTTCGTGGCGGAGGCACGGGTTGCTGCTAGTACTCACATAAGCCCCATGGCGTGGTGTTCCGGCACGTAAAGCACACAGACAATACTCACCAAGCCCCTTCCGTATCAGTCATCCGCTACAAATGTTCTATACCTCGGTTCTCCTGTTACAAATACAAGTTCATGTTACGCCCCTTTGTCTTGCCCGACCTGCGTCTGGTAGCCTCGTGCCCTCCTGCCATTTCCGGTACTGCTCTGTGCGGCGCCAAATTGAAGGTGCCTCCGCACCTCTCCGCACTCTCCCGCTCGCCCATAGCTCGCCCAGCCGACATACATACTAGTCCCCACCCACATATCTGTCGCACTGGCGACCTCTACAGATCTTCTATGATTTGACAATCATCTCGTGCTAATGGATACTAGCTCGGTCTTTCCCTCGCTTCCCGCAGAAGTCGTCCGAAGGATATGCTCCCAACTATTGCAAGAAGACTCGAACTTGGAGTTCGGCGCTGACGATAGGTATCCTGGATTGCGTACAGTTGTTACGCTTGCGAGAACTGCGAAGGTCTTCCATGAGCAAGCACTGGACGCGATATGGCACACCTTACCGGGGTACGGGTTTTTGCTGTATGCTGTTCCAAGGGACGCGTGGGTGGAGACAGAGGTACAGGAGCCGCATTGGAGGAAGAGCATCCATGTCGTACGTGTCCTGAAGATATGGCTCGGTTTCGGCTATCTGATATGTTTCAGTCACTGTTACGCCCTCTAGTAGAGTCCGACTTCACCCGTTTGCAACACTATACCACGCGAGTCAGGCGCATACTATTTCCCTCCCAATGCGAGAGCCCTCGCTTTCCACCTCGTGTCCACCGTTACGAATTCGCACCGTCGATTCTGGATGCGTTCGCATCACAATCCCGGATCAAGCCCCTCCTTCCAAACCTCCTCGTCCTGCATACGTCGCCGAAACCGAGTCAAGCCGAGAGTTTCTATCGCTCGCTACCGATCCTCTTTAGTCCCAAATTGCGCAGCTTCAATACCAAGTATTCTCTCTCCTTCCAAGAGGTCCAGAGCACCCATGTTCCATGCGACCAGAGTCTCCGTCACATGTTCACGCAGCTTCACGAGGTCGCCCCCCGTCTCACGCACCTCACCGTCGATCTGGAGTATTGGCCACTCCCTCAAGCGATCCGCAATACCGTCTCAGAGGCGATATGTCAATTTCAACATCTTTATGGTCTCTTTTCCGTCGTACCCATCAGCCTCGAGGCCTTCACCCATCTCGCCCGACTGCGGTCCCTTCGCGTGTTGGACGCGCGGCTGGACTCGAAACTCGCGGATGAGAAGGATCTCGCTCCACTACTCGAGATTCCACACAACGAGTTCTTTCCTCACCTCCGTCAACTTCATCTAGCCCACCAATGCCACATATCCCTCCTCACGGTCATGCTCCGACACGTTTGGTCGCCCTGGCTGATGACGATCCAAGTCTCTGTTC
>WJSG01015051.1:0-16741 GCA_016618145.1 Sanghuangporus lonicericola | reverse complement strand
AGACGGTCGACGAGCGACGGCGATGACTTGAGCGGCGCAGGTCGCGGCGGTGGTGGTTGGGGACGACGAGGGGGCGGGTGGGGCGACGAGCTGACTCTGCGAGTCTTGTTGAAGGTCCGATGGCGTGTTTCCCACGGTCGCAACTTCCGAGCCTGCAAAGCACCAGAACGTCTCGCGCTTGGGCCATCCTCCGCGCCCGCCAGCCTGGAAGATTGCACTTCACGGAGGCTCCTCTTCCCATGACCACCACCACCTGGTCTTTTCCCACGCTCTCTGGCCCTTGGAGCGGGCCAGAACGTGAGGAGTACTTAACACGCTGGAATATGAACGACCAGTCTCTCCTCAGGAGTGACTGAACTGGAAGCATTTTCGACTAGCAGATGCACGGAGCTGAGTTACGAGCGACCATAACCAGACGACGATCCCCATATGGGCAAGCGTGCTCAGCACACGGCCTTAGAGGCTGCAGGCATTCTGCCTGGTCCCCTCGTGCTGAGAGCGGCTAGAGAGAGTAGTTCTCTACCACCTCCCTGATGTGAGGAAAGACCGCAAGTCCACAAACAGACGAGTGCGTCTCTGACGCGAGAGCGGCGCCTGCCGACAGACATGTTCGAATACGAACATGACAAAGCACTATGACACGCGACAACCCCGCGTGGCCTTCTGCGTTCCGGACCGTGAACCGAGCGCCATCAGCCACGCGAATCGATAGACCGAGACCGCCGAAGGCGTCCCCGGACGGCGGCGGCTGAGAGCAAGTAACCTGCTGCTGGTACTGCTAAGTACACAGGATCCCGGAAGCTACACCACAAGCAGCGGCAGGCTTGGCGCGACGAGCAGTACCCTGACGTGGTGAGGGAAGAGTTGTGAGGGCGTTAATGCCACAAACGTAAGGATGGAGAACCCGCCTGCGTCTCTGGGTGTCTCGGGGTAGTCCTGGCCGAAATGCAGCGTGTAGCTATACGCGAACACCCTGCGGCACGCCCTCAGAACCATCTGAAAGCTGAAAGCCCATATTCATAGGATACGCGTGCCCTGCGAACGGATGAGGAGGGCCTCGTCTCGAGTACTGCCAAGCATAGACATCCCTGGCTCATTTTAGTGCTCCCTCCGCCCCCGTCGGAAGGGCGAAACACGTACAAGAGCGAACAAACCACCGGAGGGCTGTCTCCGCCTGCGGATTGGTCTGTGAAGGCTGCACGAGGGTCGGAAGGGTACATTAAGACGTACTTTGACGTTCTGAGTTCTGACCGGCGAGGCCTTCACTATCGCTGAAAAGGCGAGACACCTACAAGAACGGGCAAGCCCCTAGAATGTGGCGCTCGCTTGAGCATGGGTCGCGAAGGACACATGAGAAATGGATGGGAATACCGGGGCGTTTTCGCTTCCCCTGTACCCTCAATTTATGCCAGAAGGACGTCAATGTACAACCGACTGGCCTCTTAAATTCAGACTGCATCAACTGGATGAGACCAAGCCTCGCCCGTTTCCCCGCGTGCGAGCAGCAACTGCAACTCCCTCTCCGCTGGCGACCACCACCCGCTCTCCACACGTTCCAGCAGAACACACGTCATGCCCCGCCGATGCGAGCCGATCTACATCATGTTCGTCAAAAGGGTCGCACGAGGCGAGGGCGACAACCCCAACACCTACATGCTCACCAAAAGGCCCTACGACCTGCTAAGAGTAGGAATGGCGATCAGGCTCTATACGTGGGAGCAGGGGGAGGAGACACACCTGAACTGGGTCAGAGTCGTGAGGGCTAGGGTTGTTGAGAGGGATGAGGTGGAGTTTGTCATCCGCCGCCTCGTCCGTGACGAAGGCGAATGGCACGCGGAGTTCCACTTCCTCGTCGCAAAGAGAAGTTTCGCGATGGCCGGCTGGGACATCAAGAACATCTGGCCCAGGACGGCGACCGCCATACGCGAATGGTGGGAGAGAGCCGACGTAGCCAAGCCCATCCCCAGGATGATACCGCGGTCGCCTCCCATGCCCTCCACGCCCATGCCGACTCCCACGTCTTCCCTATCCCCCTCCCCCTCCTTCTCAATCATGTCTGCTACGAGGACGTCGCTCTCGGTTGTAGCTCCCCAGACGGCGGCGGAGGGCCGCGAGAGCCTCGCGGAGGTCGACGGCGGCGAGGTGACTACACCGGCCGCGGACGTCAAGTCTGAGCTCGCAGACGCGGGCATGGTGCAGTAATGTGGCGGATGCAAGGATTGGGTGCCGGAACAGAGTGGGGAGACGTAGGATGGACGCATCGATGCTTTCTGTTGCCTCTTCAGTCGAGCTCGTGTATAAACCTGTACCAACGAGACACGTGATGTACGGACGAACTATCCTGCGCCTGACAAAGAATCTCCGGCCGGGACATGCTCATCGCGAAGCTGACTAGTGATGGATGGCTGGCCGGTCTTAACAAGCACCGTTACGCGGTGGGAAACAGACTCACAAGATCAAACAGTGACTCGCCGGCAACCCGAGCAGCGGTGAAGTACGCAGACGACAGAGAAGAGCCGAGTGCCTGAACGTCCAGCATCTATAATAACAAGAGAAAGTGAGCCTAACGCGCACCCCGCCCGTCACCCCTCGCTCTACGTCTACGATCCCTCGCGCGCCGCCAGTCTACGCCTGCTACGCCTCTGCCCGTCAATGCCGCGAGCTGCACAGGGAAACACTCGAACGGCCGACACGAGAGATAGAGAGACGTCCGCGCGACGGGGCAAGGCGCCGGTGACAGTCTATGCTCGATGGGCTGGTTACGTTGGAGGTCAACCAGGTCCTGAGGAGGATCTGACGATGAAGACGCACGTCTACTCCGCGGCAATGCTGCCAGAAGAACCCCTGGAGGTGGGAATGAGGGTTAGAATTATGGCGACTACACCGGCGTGGTATGCAACGCCGAACGTGGAGCGAGAGGCTTACGACGCGTACGACGCGCACATCGTCGGCGTCATCACGAAGATCATCGGCTGGAAGAAGAGGAGGCTGGTGATGGAGGTTGCGAACGAATGCGCCTTGAATCCGGTGAAAACGGCGAGGATCAGGATCCCCTTCGTTCCAGAGGCAACGGCGAGGGTTGAAGAGGCGGAGTTGCGCGAAGGCTGGCATGAGGCACAGGAGAGCGACCTGAATACCGCCGCGGTGGTTAGGAAAGCGGCAGAAGACACTCACTGCGGCGCCCGCGCGTGCCGGATGCCATGGAGGACACTCGTGGGAGACTCCTTCCTCGGCGAGCCTATGCTGGAGGATGTAGGCGACAAGCCGGGATGCAAAAGAGGAAGGAGGAAGAGGCTGATGCAGCTGACGAGTTGGGAAGAAATGGCCGGATGTAGAGCGCAAGGCAGCTAGAATGTGACTTCAGTAGAAGACGGGGATGAGGAGTCTTTCTGACATGAATCACGGCCGACTACACACCTCATGAACGTGCGATTGCTCAGGGCCGCCAACGTGCGTTCAGCCTTGACGGGCAAGGCTACTACGATGCCCTGGGCGGGAAGCGAATGCTTGGAAGGTTAAAGGGCGTCGGTTGCACCACGATCGTGAGGGTAGGAAGAGAAAGCCGAATGTATGCGGAGGCGCCGACGCGGCGCAGAGCTTGAGAAGTCCAGCCGGAGAGCCACATAGGCACACAAGCAAGCACAGTCGCACGAGGTGGAAGCCGCCAAACCGGCGAACCTTAGGCCATGAAGGAACGTAGACGCAGGGACGTGCAGAGAAGAGGAGCACTGACGAATTGAGAACCCACGCAGATTCTGCAAGGCTGTGCCGGACCGTGCCCACGTGGGGCAACGGGCATATTTTGGGCCCGCTATCTTGGGTCCGATCCGCTGCAACACGACCGCCTAAAGCAAACCATCGGCCAAGTCACCGCGGTATACAAACGTCTGAAGAGGCGACGGCGCGCGAACACACGAAACCTGAGTGCGAGCAAGGCTACACCTAAATGGAGCCAGCTCGCTTTCCTTCAGACGAGCCCAGGCGCTGCTTTCAAAACGAGCTGACAGCGCATAGAAGTACAGAGCGACGAGGAGGTAATAAGTAACGGTGAGATTGACAGCAGACCGTCGTTGAACCCCCCTCAGGCTCGACACCCGCTAGATCGTCAATCCCAGCTCTTCCTCTGCTCTCGCAATGTCCAACAACGACAATAACTCTCACCGGGGCCTGAAAGGCCCGAGCAACAAAACCCCGCCTCCCCTAGATCGCCGGCCCTCCCCTGTCGTGCTTGTCCCAGCAACGCCGAGCACGCCTGGCCAGAATCCGATTGTAAACGAGGGTGAGGCGACCCCGCCGGCCAGCACGCCGACATGGACGTACGCGCAAATTGTGGCGCTCTCGAACGTGATAGCCACCGGAACGGCCGCTCCTGGCCCTGCTCCTGCGCAGGCGGCCAACATCGAACAGATCCCCAGCACCCCCGTGCTCCGTCCCTCTCCGACACGCCCGAGCGACGTTGATGGAAGCCTCGAGCTCCCGCCCCCGGTCTTCACATGGGCAGGCTCGGCAACCAGGGTATGCAGTCCTGCTTGATGCCGACCACGGCGGCCATGTCTAACAGATCTGTTCTAGGACATTGGGTGCGTAGCGCACACGCCCGCTACTCCGGCCTCTCGCACCTCGAGCTCGCCCATCCACGTCCCGTCGACAGCTACGGCGACGCCTACACCCGCTCGGGAAGGGGCGCAACTCCCGCTCCAGCAGGCCTCTGCCACCGCGGAGAGCCAGACGGCGGCTTCTGTCACCGCCAAGAGCCAGTCGGCGGCCTCCACGGACGAGTACTGGAACCACTTCGGCACCCCGGGACTCAACGCCGAGCCCAACCTTCCCTCCGCACTCCAAACTCCGAAGACACTCCGGACGAGGCTGAACAGTGCCCTCGACCCTACCTTCGACCCGCCGTCGAACCAGCTAGCAGCCTCCACGTACGGACTCAACGCGAGCGGGGCGGGACGGGGCAACAGAGAGAACGTCCAGCCCGCAGCCGACGGGACGGCCGAGGCTGAGCAGGACGGGGTGCTGGCGCAGCCGGGTTTTCACAGCGCACCTAGGGGCCGGAAGAGGCGTCGGGGCAAGTCGCCCTCCTCTTGCGAGAAAGCGAGGAAGCGGGCGGCCCGCAGGAAGGAGAAAGTGAGATCGAAGCTGCACGACAACGCCCTGGCCGAGCGCGACAGAGGAACGCTACTGTCCCAGTCTGACAACCCCTGGGCTAGCGATACCCCCACCATGTTTCGCGGCGAGTCACGCGACTTCTCCCTCCCGCCATCGTCCCTCCCTGCCTCCTCTGTCGACTTCTCGACTTCTACTCCACGGCCGAGTGTGGCTGCTCCGTCCTCGCTCCCTGACTCCTCACCGGAGGTCTCCTTCAACCCCTACAACCTCTCTGCATCGCACCCGACGCCTCACCGCACGAGCAGCACTTCGCGCGCATCATCGTACGCAACGCGCGGCCCAACGGCAACCCCTTTCGACATGCAGCGCGAAAGAGCAACGGGCGCGAGCCTCCTCGAACGGAGCAGCGAACGAGACTTCACGATGGGCGACGAGCGGCTGGGTGCGGACGATATGAGCGGCAGAAGGCGGCTCCGCGATCTCCTCTCTGACCCGCAATCTATGGACAGGCGCTCAAGCACGTATCGTATCCCAACGGATGATGGCTACGCTGAGGACGGCGAAGTCAACGCTACGCAGGAGGCCGGACGTCACTATCAAGATCGCCACTATGTCCCGCTTGTTGGTGGTAACTACGCAGCAGCGAACTTCACACCGGCTTCCACGAACAGATCTCCAACCAGCAGCGGCGCAAACGAGCATCCGTGGAGACGACCGCAGCAGAGACGTGAAGCGGTCGCTAGACCGTACCTGGACGAGCGAGGCAGCCGCTATGCGGACGAATGGGATGCGAGGACGCCGAGGAGGATGACGAGAGATATGGAAAGCTCGAGATGGTCGTCGCCTAGAACGTCGCAACTACCCAGCGCAGCGCCACCGTATCGCACGCACCAAGGCACGCACTCCGCGGCTCACCACTCCACGGCATCGACCTCCACTCCTTCAAGTCGGATCCACAGCCTGGACGTCTTTGACGTCGGAGACGAGGACAACATCCCGGAAGCGGTGAGGAGAGCAGCGCCGGGAGTTGACGACGAGGAGCACCCGACTCCAATCCCGCACGAGGGCGACCCAGAGGTGCATCGGCACGACCCCGAGGTCTTCCTCCAAGGCATGTCGGACGAGTGGGTAAGGGAGGTGTGGGCAGACGTCCCGGGTACCAGTTTCACGCTCCACACCTTTAACCCGCGTTTCACGCATAGCTATGGGGCCAACAGACGGACGGCGATGGACATCCGCGGCACAGTCCGACGTATCACGGGCGAGACGAACTTTCGCGTCATCGCTCCTGACCAGGACCCCAACAACCGAGGCCGCGGACCGGTTGCGTGGGCGGTTACAGGACTCACGCGCGACGGCGTCGACAGGATCCTCAGGCGGCGGACCTGGTCTTTCAAAACTATCACCTTCTTCCCACAGCGACGCGCCCTCGAGATCCCCTCGCACCTCCTGACCCTCGAAGGGTTCCTTGAAGATAATATTGAAGGAATCCAGAGCGCGGTGCGATCAACCTTCGAAAGGCCCCAAGTCAGGCAGCGCATAGAGCAAATGTTACGTGCCAACCCGGAGTATGCCGCCATCCCGGTTGCTGAAGCCTTCCGGCGAATCATGTCGTCACTGCGTGTCACAGTCTACACGCTCGACAACGACACCGTCGTGGCCAACATCTTCCTGCGCTCGCCAACGAGGAACGTCCGAGTCTGGCGGCAGTGGGTTCGGGAGCTCCGTGCTCTGACTTTCGGCTCGTACCATACGGCAATCGCTAGAGCGCGCAGGATCTCAGCGTGCGCGGGCTGTCTGGGCACAGACCACCCGACGCACCTCTGTCCTTTCCCAAGCATGCAAGGATGGAATGGGCCCGAGCAAGCTGGAGGGAACACGTACGCGACGAACGCGAGGCAGAACATGGGCCGCCAGTCCTCGCTCCCGTCCCAGGAGCACGGGCGCGCACGCAACCACCCGATGTACGGTCCTGACAGCTCGCAGGCGGGGCCCTCGAGCTCGGGGTCAAACGGTGGGAGGTATGACTGGGAAGACTCGCAGCAGACGCGAGGGCGGGGACGTGGCAGACGCGATGGATGGTCCACCCGGGGGCAGGCCAGGCGTGACTGGCGCGAAGGCTCGCGGCCGCCTAGGGGCCAGCGCGATGGGCGGGGAAAGGACAGCTGGTACTAGTAGGTGACGAGGACGAACAACTCGGTGTGCATCTGGTCACGACGCTCGACGAACCACACTTGATGAATGTGATGGACTGTACTACGCCTTAACTTGTATGAAAGTACGACGTGGCGAAGCCACAAGCATGATTAGCTATCATAGACTGCCGAACGCCACGCGGCACTAACGCTCTCTGCCCTCTCTGCACGCTCCCTCCTCCGGGGCCGGCTCAAGCTCCCTGGCTGAATGCGCGCGAGTGAAGCAAGAGGACAGCGCTGGATGGCTGCGACATAACGTCTCACGGCTAGCGACAGGCTCGCAACCGCTCAAGCGCAGCGCGTTCCCGGCTGCCGCCCACCGAAACAACCAGAGCATGGCAGACCATGCGCAACTCAAATGCTTGACGCAATGTCCCGGCGGTAGTACGGCCACGGCAACCTCTCCCTTTCTATGGTGATACCCACCTTCCTCTCGCTCTGGCACAAGAGCAAGCGCGCCTCGCAGAGCTCCACTGTCTACCACCCGAGGTAACCTTGAACAGGATACACGCACGCACTACCCCGGCCAGGCTGAATGCTGTCGCACAACACACGTAACATGAAGTCGCGGAGGCATCGAACGGAATATACTCTCCTGCGCGGTCTGCAGCAGCCTGTGAGTCCAGTTTAGCGTGGCCAGCCTCTTACGCCAGCCATGATCTCCAAACAGGATATACGCGTACGCTGCTTTAGCTAGACATGCGCGTCTGACATTGTGGCTGCGATCAGAACGCAAGAGCGCATCGCGGCAACCGTGCAGAAGTAACGGTGTCCCGGAGCCGGATCAGACACCTCTCGCTGCCAACACGACCTGCCGGACCTATCAGCTTCTACGCGTACGCCGCCCTCTGTCAAGACACGATCTAAGGCGTCCTGCGGAACATCTCTGAATGCGAACACCGCTCTCTGAGCCCAACAGGATATACGCGTACGCCGCCTCAAGCAATGTACTACACGTGTACCTCACCTAGACCTGCCATGTGTGCCCGACGCTGCAACAACGAGCAGGCTGCAAGAGTCATCCGGGCCCCTGGGCAGTAGCTGCGGTTCACTTCCGGTGGAACGTACTTAGCCGGCAACATGGCTTGCCAGGCCTTACAGGATATACGCGTACGCCGCCCCGACCAGTGGCAGGAACTGTCTGACCACGGCCCTTGCATGCAGGGCTGAACAGGACATACGTGTACGCCGCCTCGGTCAGCCTGAGAAATGCTGCACAGGACATCTCAACGCGATCAGCCGCAAACGCTGTTCACCAGGCTCAACAGGATATACGCGTACGCCGCCTCGACCGGCCACACGTGCCCGACGCGACAGCGGTGACCAGGCCGCGAGAAGTGTACCGCGGACTTCGGGAGGGAGTAGCTGCTGAGGACAACCGGTTGACCACAGCCGGCTGCCAGCATGGCCTACAAGGCCCAACAGATGATGCGAGTACGACTTCTCGGCCAAGGTAAGAGCCTGCCTATCCTGCCCTCTTCTCTCGATGGTATCCCCGATGCACGGCGACGTGCAACCTCTCTGAACGGGAGCTGCGAAAGTTATAGGCCTGCGGCTACTGCCCGCTAGTCCCAACGGGATGTACGAGTACGTCGTCCTGTCCAGCTCCTACCCTAGAACCACGGGATATACATACGAGTGTCGCTTCGGGGCCGAGCATGGCCCATGCCGGAGTCCGCGAGCTGTCTGACTTGCCGCTATCTCAAACAGGGCACTATACGCGTACACTGCCGCGGCGACACTGCCCAAGAGACAAGGCGCACGTTGCACCAGGCTTTCTACTACAAACGGTGCCAAGCGAGCCGGGCAGACGCTCCCTGCTCGTCGCTCGACGCAGAGTCTCGAGGGTGAGCCTAAGGCGCGGAAATTGAGTCCCCGGACAGACCCTACAAGTCCAGCCTGAGAACCGGATGCATCTGAGAAACCCAGTCGAGATGAGCGACGCTTACGGCCTGAACGCGGGGTGCGGAACGAACCATAGGTCGGCGTGATACTCACGAGGGCGAGCTCGGGTTTGAATCGAATGCTACGTGCAATGAAGACTGACGGGTGAGCATAGGGGCAGTGTGAGAGTGCAGGCCACTACTGAGAAATGGCTGGAAATCGTGACGAGAAGGGGTACGACGCGGAAACCGGCCAGGTGCGACAGGGGTGACAGCCTGAGAATCGCAGCCGCCAGGAGGAGTACGTAGTGTGCAGAAAACTGCGAACAAATCCTGGATTGACGGTGTCAGCCAGGGACCTAATTTACTGGCCCAAGGGTGCAGGCGGTCTCTGGTGCGCGCAACTACGGTCAGTCTATTTAGACGTCGATGGACCGAGCCTAGGCTGAAGCTGGAGGAGGTGTCTGCACACCAAGCCCAGCATACATCGCCCGAGACGGAGGGAACCAACCGTCTAGAATCGAGGGTATGGTTGTACCTCGATCGACAACAGCAACTGCGAACCAAATAAACTCCAATCACACAAACGAGGACGTACACACCAGTCATGGCAATTTGCGCTCTGCCGAGGGCGGAGGGCAGGGAACCGATGGTGCTCGGACCATGCCCGATGAGGCCCCTGGCAGAAACGGAAGCACAGGAGCGAACGAGAGCCGGAGCCGGAGGACACGAGCAGACGATAACGACCACAAGACAGCCCTGCAAATTGCATCGCTGAACATTAATGGGTTCGGTAACCTCCTACGCGATCACCCAGATAATAAATGGGGTAGGATCTATCGTATGATGGCAGACAATCGAATCGGGGTCCTGCTACTACAGGAAACCCACCTCACGGACGAGCGCAAAGCGGACATCCACAAGATGTTCTCAAAGAAAATCAGAGTCTTTCACTCCGCGAATCTAGAGGCCCCAACGCAGAGGGAGGGCGTGGCCATAGTACTGAACGCACGCTATGTAAACACGGCAAACGCGACTGTAACGGAGATTGTCCCCGGAAGGGCAATGCAAATCGCGCTCCCATGCTTGGGGGGCGATATGAGGCACATTCTATGTGTCTATGCCCCTACGTCAAATGGCGTAGAGGAGCGAAAGAGGTTCTACATAGACGTTCGTAAGTATTATGAGGATCATCCTGACTACCCCAAACCGCACCTAATGGCCGGTGATTTCAATAATGTGGAGGACGCTATAGATCGTCTCCCGGTTAACTCAGGACCTGATGAATCTATACTATCCCTTGATGATCTCAAGATTAGCCTAGGACTTATGATAGCAGATGGATGGAGGGCTACTAACCCAAACAAGAGAGAGTATACATTCCACCGCGGTACGGGTCCAAACGCGGTCTTCTCCCGCCTGGACCGAATGTATGTCACCCCGGGTATCCTTGAGCACACTAGAGAGTGGAGGATTTGCGAAGCAGGCGTGAGAACTGACCACAGCCTAGTGCTAGTTCAGCTCACCTCTGAAAATGCGCCCTTGGTAGGGCCAGGACGCCCGATCTTTCCCCAACAGCTACTCAAAGACAAGAAACTGACTAGGAAGATCAAGGAGCGTGGCCTGAAAGCCATACGAGAACTCGATGAGCTGGAAACCTCTCGCATGCGTTCCGATGAAATTAATCCCCAGATAATCCTGAATAGATTCAAGATAGACGCGATGAAGCTAGCACGCGAACGCGAGCGAGAAGTCGTCCCTAGACTACTGGCGGCCATAAAGGAAAATGAGCGCGCCCTGCGACAATTGAAGGCGAACCGCGAGATGTCAGAGCAAGCGAAGATTGACGAGGTTGCGGCTCTAACAAAGCAGACGCGTCAGCTGAAGCAGCAGCGCTATAAGCAGCAACAACAAAACTCTAGGGCCACGCACCGGCTCTACGGAGACCGGCCGACGAAATACTGGTCGAAATTGCACAGGGAATGTGCGCCAAGGGACATAATCAATGCCTTTGAAAAGGAAGGCCAAGTGGGTGTCTCTGGCGAGAAACTATATGAGTCTGACTCTGTGAAAATGGCGAAAATGGCGAGGGCTCACCATATGAACGTCCAAAAAGATGACCCAGGTATGAAGCCGGCAGATGAAAGAGAAGCGGACATTGTCAGCGCGCTGGAGAGCCTCGACTCAAAGGTGTCGGATGAACAGGCGGCCAGCTTAGGAGGTGCTATTCTGTACGAGGAATGTGTACAGTCTCTACGGGTGGCAAAGAATGGAACTGCCCCAGGTATTGACGGAATCCCCTTCGAATTCTGGAAAACGCTCCATGCACGGTACACAGAAGATACCCGCTTCCCGGAGCGCTCGAATCTAAACATCGTACGAGTACTGACCGCTGCCTTCGAGGATATAAGACTGCACGGAGTCAGTGGTAAAACGTCTATGGCCCAGGGGTGGATTGCCCCGATCTACAAGGAAAAGGGCGAACGCACCAGGGTGGTCAATTACAGACCAATCACCCTACTCAATACGGACTACAAGCTTCTGAGCAAGACCCTAGCGGTCCGGCTGGCTGAGGTTGCCCCAGTAATTATACACAAGGCGCAAGCAGGTTTCGTGCCTGGGAGGAAAATACACAACCATACCCAGCTAGCCCGACTGATGATGAGCTGGGCAGAAATCAATGAGGCCAATGGAGCGATCGTGGCTCTCGACCAGGAGAAGGCCTATGACAAAATTGCGCATGATTACCTGTGGAGAGTCCTTGAGCGTTTCGGAATCCCGGGTGCTTTCACCAATCTGATAAAGTCCCTCTATGGGAATGCGAAGACATCGGTAATGATAAATGGGTTTCTGAGTGAGCCCTATAGGATATACAGGGGAGTCAGACAGGGAGACCCGCTCTCCTGCCTTCTCTTTGATCTGGCCATTGAACCACTCTCTGCAATGATACGAAAGTCTAGTATTGAAGGTTTCGATATACCAAGGTGTAACGAGACTCTGAAAGCAGTGCTATTCGCGGACGACACTACAGTATATCTATCTAGCAACGACGACTTCAATACCCTCCAGCAGGTGCTCGATACTTGGTGTTCCGCCGCCAAAGCCCGCTTCAATATTGGGAAAACGGAAATCATCCCCCTCGGAAATGTGGCCTTCCGGAAAGAAATGGCAGAGACATATCGCACCTCCGGTGGCTGGAAGAACTACCCAAGAGGGGTGCATGTGGCACAGGAAGGCGAGGCTGTACGGATTCTAGGAGCCTTCTTCGGAAATGGTGTGGATCAGGTCGATATCTGGACACTGGTTCTGACAAAAATAGTCGCCATGAGGAAACCACTAATGCAGGCAATTGAGAGATGGAAATCTGGACACGCAACACTACAGGGCAAGAAACATGTCGTTCAAATGATTGTAGGCGGAATGACACAATTTTTCACATCGGTACAACGGATGCCAGACGTTATAGTCAAGAGACTGAATAAAATCATACGTGGCTACATCTGGGAGGACCGAAAGAGCCCGCCGGTGGCCCTACAGCACTTGTGTCTCCCGGTAGCGAAGGGGGGCCTTGGAATACTCAACCTTGAGTCCAGGAGCAAGGCGATAGATATCATGTGGCTGAAGGCATATTTAGACTTCAGTCCGGACCGCCCGCTCTGGGCTTACCTGGCCGACGATATATACGCAAGGCATGTCCCTAAGAATTGTCAACCACGACTGGCTTGCCTCCGATTAAACCCGTTCCTGCAACACTGGAAGCCTAAGGTCAGAGGTCTGCCAGCTGAACTGGACGGCATGATGAAGGTGGCGAGGAAATACAATGTACGACTCGAGGGTCTCGCTTTCTCGAGGCATATATTGAAGGGCATGCCCATGTGGGATCATGCCTACGCGGATCGGACACGACTTAGCCGACTGACGGCACCGTCCAAGAGACTAAGCTGCCTCCGTGACAGGCACCAAGCCCGAACGGTTGGCGATTTCGTACTTCTGGCTGAGATCCTCGACGACCCAGCACACAAGACGAGTGCTAGATGCAAATGCTTGGGATGCACAAACGAGAAAGCGCGCACGGGGTGTAATCACCCACACCAGTGTAGCACCAGGGCCAAAGATATGATAGGCACGCTCCCAGACAAGTGGAACCCGCGAGCAAGACAGCCAGAGGACTACGAAGACAAAATTATGGAGGATCTACGGCACGAGGGGCTTGCGAACGAACTCATACCCTTTGACCGACGCGTCACGACGAGAGGCAACTTGGGCCATGCTATACGCATCTTCACGGGGTCTGCTCCGGTTTCGAACGACGGAGTCCGTATGGAAATAGACGAACACGGCTCTGCTCTGGATATCTACACTGACGGATCATGCACCCACAACGGCGAACGAAACGCCCAAGCGGGCGCAGGGCTATTCGTGGCGTCCGATCACACCCTCAACATGAGCCTCCGACTCCCTGCCTGGCTAGAACAATCCAATCAGACTGGTGAAGCAACAGCTGCATTTCTCGCAGCATCGGCTCCTTGCGGCCGAACTAGAGTCACGCAAATTACTGACTCGCAAACGATAATGAGTTCACTTACTAGATGGAAGCAACACCACGAAGACACGGGCTATATCCTCCAAAAGAACGCCAGGCTCGCAAGGGCAACGATTGCTAAGCTAAGGCTGAGACGCGCACATACCCTCTTCAAATGGGTAAAGGGCCACAGCGGCGTCCCAGGCAACGAGGCCGCGGACGGGCTTGCGGCTTTAGGGGCCGCAAAAACGGCCGACGAGAATCTAGACCTCGACTGCCCACCGTCGCTTGTGGTGACTGGCGCAAAATTACAGTCAATGACGCAGAAGTTAGCATACCGCGCAATAAGGACGCGTGAGGACCTATCTGCCGTTCCAAGACCGCGCACGGTCGCCAACCTGGACAGAATTTCTAGCGGAATCCAGGCCGCGTTTGGCGTCCAACTACACGATGAAACTATCTGGGAATCCCTGCGTTCCAAGCATATATCACGCGCTGCATCACAATTCATGTGGATGGCGATGCACGACGGATATATGCTGGGGACACACTGGCTGAGGCCCAACATGACTGCGGAGCTACAGCAACGGGCTACGTGCGCAGTCTGCGGAGAGTGCGAGAGCATGTCCCATGTCCTCTTCGAGTGTGATGCGAGAGGCCAAGAACAGATATGGAACTTACTCAAGAAAACCTGGAACTTCACCGGGGCCGAATGGAACGAACCCTCCTGGGGGATGGCTTTCGGGGCGGCGTGTGCAGTGTTTACGGCGCGGAACGGCAGCAGAAAGCCGAGAACGGAACGCCTATGGAGCATACTATGCTCTGAAGCGTTGCACCTCATCTGGAAAATGAGGTGTGAGCGCGTTATTCAAAATGAGGGAGCTGAATTTGCAGAGAACGTGATCGCTAGCCGCTTCTACGCGACGATGGACGCCAGGCTAACGCTCGACAGGAGGACGGCGGCGATAGCAAGAGGAAGGAGAAGCCTGAAACCGCAGGACGTGGAGCTAATATGGATGCCGGTAATCGAGCAAGGTGATGGCCTACCTCCCAAGTGGGTCACGAACAGCGGGGTTTTAGTGGGTATAAAACGAGGAAGGTGAGTGGAGGCGTTGGCCTCTGCAACGCCCCACGCACCTTTCGCGTTTTGAGTCCCACACTTTGTGCGTAAATGTCATTTCCTCGCGGTGGTAATATCTGTTGCGACATCTCCGGGGGCACTCGTCCTCGGAGGCGCCGCTAAGCGCGTCCGATTGGTACTCACCACTCACGAATTGCACGACAAGCCCCTTGGGGACCAATGCGATTCAAGGACTTATGCGCTCCACCAAAAAAAAAAAAAAAAAAAAAAAAAGATTGCACTTCACGCTTTCCGCGACATTAGGCCACCGTCTACCCATCTCGCTTCATATGCAAGTCTGCTGTGGCTTTCTCATTCTCATTGTACTAGCTTGACACGCGTACATCGTGGGGTTCGTCCTGGGGGAGCGTCGCAAGCAACGTAACGTCGGAACTGCANGGGAGCGTCGCAAGCAACGTAACGTCGGAACTGCAGCGGGCGCTTGTGTCGGAAGATACGCCACTCCCGCTAGGACGACCACACGATGAACGACCTCAGCAACCTCCCTCCTCATGCTAACACAAATTCATGATCGCTGCGCAGCTGCGCGTCGCAAAGAAATTTGCTATGGTCTGCGAAGGATGCAAATTCATCGTAAATTCTGCGTACCAGTACGTTTTCTTCCCAGACTTCCCTAGTGCACTTCGCTGTCCGATATCTCAGCCCCACCACCTCATGTCTTTGCTAGTCATTCTGCATTTGCTCCGGCTGATACTTGCTTCCTGGGGCTTCGTGTTGGTATGCCTGCACTGATTGCTGCGCCGGCCCCTTCCTTGATCAGTCTTGATGATACTGCGAGCGCCTCGTTTCGTACCTTCATGAACCATGCTTTAGCTCGCCACAGCGGTCATATGAAGTTCTATCTCGGCCGAAAAGTAAAGAGTCCCTCCGCTAGAACCACAGGAAACCTTGATACGTTGGACCGGGAAGCATCTTTCGCGTCGACTCGAGGCTGAACCTGGCTGAACCTGGCTGAACTTGGAGGGAGTCCAGTATTTCATGACCTTGGCACAAGCTGACCGGACACAGTACTCAGACTGTTCCCCAGTCGTCGCGAGAGAATTCTCCGTTGCATGCTCGCTCCGAACATGTCAACAGCGGTCGCCATCATGGGGTAACCCTAATCTGGCAAGCGACGAACTGTACTTGGAAGGTCGCAACTGACGTCACTGCGCCAGTGCGCCCCATCTCCAGCCTTCTGCTGACGTCGGTGCGCCATCCTGGCAGTTGTATAAAAACGGAGACCGACGCGTCGCCGTACTTTCCACATCGTCCGCATCTCCCTCACCTACACACCCGCTCAACTTATTCTCTTACCCACACAACACACATTTTCATCACCATGTCGTCCGGTGCTATGCAGTCCAACGTTGGCAACGCTCAGATTTACAACGACGGCGACCAGAGGTGAGACGAATTCCCTGCGTCCGCCCTGGGACTGATACTGATGCCGGTGCTCCAGGATATCTGAGGCCGACCGCCGCGCTGAGGTGGAGCGCCAGAAGGCCGATATGGCTGAGGGCCAGAAGGGCGCGCACAAGATCAACGACCCCAAGTAAGTTCCTTCCCCCCGATACAGTTCCAGTGGGTGTTGACACACTCGTCCGTAGGGACAACCGTAACCTCAATAACCGCGCCAGGCAGGAGGCGGCGCAAGAGCGTTTAGCAGAGGTTGCGGACCGTCAGAAGACCGTGACGGACCCTCTCGAGCCTGCGAAGAGGCATGGCAACGAGCCATCGAGAGGAGCACAGGTCGATGCTGAGTTGCAGGCGGAGGATGAGGAGATCTTGAGGAAGAAAGGGTCATACAACGGAACGTCGCATTGAGGGTTCGTCTGTCCGTCAAACAACACCAATCTGTAGCATAGACATTGTACCATTATAGCACGCCGCGTCTTCCTCGTCAGTC
>WJSG01014989.1:0-10158 GCA_016618145.1 Sanghuangporus lonicericola | reverse complement strand
CTATGCAGATAAGATTTGATAAGACAGGATAAGACTCGGTTCCCTACGCGGCCGATTGGTAAGCAGGACGTCGCGTAGTGGGCGCTGCTGACCCCCACAGCCTGCATGCGCGCCAGCAAAAACCGAGCTCAGCCAAACCCGGAGGACGACTCCGAGCGGGCAGCGGCGGCGAAGTCCGTGCGGATCCGGTGTCCGCACATCGTTCTCAAGTAAGTACGTCCTTCGCTCAGCCGGGCGTACAAGGGTAGACGTCCGGTGTCTCTGCTATGCGTGCAGCCATCTCCGTCCTGGCAGCTCGAGTCGTTCCATTCACAACCCGCTGGAGTGAGTACGCACCTCTGCACGTCCACGGCGCGGTCAAGGCAGAACCCCTAATCGCGGGAGTCGACGGGTTCCCAATAGGCGGGCCTGTATCCACGGTGCCCGAAAGAGTGCGGGCGGGGCAGCGAGCGTGTGGGCAGCAGTCATACAGAGGGCGCGCGTCGTGTCTGGCGGTCTAGGGCACGCTCGTCCGTCGCTGTTGTCGAGAGAACGCAAGGTTCGGAGTCCCGGTGCAGAAGTCGAGTCTCTGTCGAGTACCTATAGAGTCCAGCCCAGAGATAGGCGTCGTAGTCCGGATGGTCCCCTCCTCCTGCGCCCGTGAGCTCAGCGGGCTGGGCGTCTCCTCCGGTCCCCTCGGGCCCACGGGCCGCGGTCACTGCAAGCTATGCTTCAAGCTTGCCCTCTAGCTTGCTCATGATCTCGCTCATTTGTTTTGCGGAAATCCTACATGCTACCACACCTCCCCGTTTGTTACTCCCGACTCGTCACTCACCATAGCGCACTTGAGGCCGCCAGTACCGGTATCGCTTCGCCACTTCCTGGTTCCCCTGGTTCTATGTTCGGTCTAGTCAGATCTGCTCGCAACGCTCCCGCCTTTCCTGGTTGTCCTACATGGCTCTCCGCTCTTCGTCTCCATCATCGCAACATATCGTCTGTCTGCGCATTTGAGCAACAATCTTCTTCTGAGGCCCGTGTGTATAACCGCACTGATGCAATGTCTTTGCTCCTCTCGCACCGTGAATCGATTCGTGAAGGAGCGAGCTCCTTCTGAGGGACCCGCCTGCACCGGAACGACGACACGGTCTCGTAGACTATCGACTCTCGGACCGCCACGGTACCCAGTCTTATGTGCGTCGTCGGGGCCCCCGTAGACGGTGAACATATCTGACGTGCAGAACGAGTCGTTTATAGGCAGATTGTTCGATGTCAGCGGCAAGAGCTGCAACATATGGGTGCGGCACTCCTACACTGCAGCGGGATGGTTCAGTGATTCTCAGTGCTCATCAACGAATTGACAGACTCCACACATGCGCTGTGACGACTGCACTCACGTTTGCCATATACGCATATGTCGTTCGACCGGAGCTCTAGAGCGAAATCAGGTACGTCGGATCGTCGTTGATCATACATCATTCAAGGTTTACCTCAGGCATCGTGCACTGCACAATCTGGATGCTGGAGCAGTGCGTGGTGGCGGTTCTCTCTCGTTCCTCGTAACCTCGATCATGTCTAGGCACCTTCTTCCGCCTATTCGTACTGACCAGAGAGATGGTTTAGACATCGGAGTCGGGATCGCGCAATTGCCACTGTGCGCCTTCCCATTCGGATGCGACAATTCTCCGGGAGACGATGTCGGCCATGCATCTCGCCAAAGTCTACCCGCAGCCTCCACGCATCTAGAAGACCGTATGTCTGTTTCATCAGATCCTAATCATGGCCTCTCAGCAAGTACGTCCGTCCTATGTCGGAAGACTGGTGGGTCGATCCTTATAAAAGATCGAGTCTTAGGATTCCGCCGCAACGTCCCAGTACCTCAGCAACCACAGTCATGAGTCTCAATCCTCTACCCTCAACAATGCGCGCAGTCGGTATCAACAAGTACGGCAACATCGATGCTATCGAGGACCTCACGCTTCCGGTCCCCCAACCCAACCCTAACGAAATTCTCGTGAAGGTCGGTCACCTCGCCCGGATCTCATCCGCGTCCAATTCCATACTGACTGACACGCATCTGCAGGTCGAGTACGGCGGCGTCAACTGGCTCGACATGGGCTACCGCAGCGGGACCGTCCCCTTCCCCTCCCCGCCACCGCCGAAGCCTCTTGGGGGAGAGGCGGCAGGAACGATCGTCGCTCTGCCGACTGACGACGCTGTACTGTCGGACGAGCAGTACCAAGCGCGCGGCTTCCACGTCGGTGACAAGGTTGCTATAGTGAGTGCACTCGAAAATGATCCCACCGCCGCACTGGTATCTCAACTTGGCACGCGGGATGTGCTTAGTGGGGCAACGGCGCCTTCGCAGAATATATTTCTGCGCCCTGGACGAACGTGTTCTCGATCCCGGACGGAGTCTCCACGCGCGACGGCGCAGCCTCGATGATACAAGGCGAATAATCAACGCCGCACCGGCGGGCACACTTCCCGTCAATGATTCAGCTAACGCGTCCTGCTCGTCTATGCAGGCTTCTCAGCACTGGTACTCATGAGCGAGGCGTACAACGTGCAACCAGGTGACCGCGTTCTGGTGCACACCGTCGCCGGCGGGATGGGTCTGTGCTTTGCGCAGCTCATCGCTGCCCGTGGAGCCACCGTCATCGGCACGACGAGCACCCCCGAGAAGGCAGAGATCGCGAAGGCTCACGGGGCCGCACACGTCATTCTGTACAAGCAGGAGGACGTCGTCAAGCGCGTGCTTGAGCTCACCGACGGAAAGGGCGTGGATGCGATATTTGACGGCGTCGGGAAGGATACGTGCGTACTCGAGTCTGGTTCCATCTCCCGATCCCCAACGCGACACTCATGGTAAGCCCGCTCGGTCACAGATTCGAGAGCGACCTGAAGATGATACGGAAGAGGGGCACCATCGTAGGCTACGGCACCATCTCCGGGCCTCTCCCGGCGTTCGACCTGCGCAGGTTCATGCAGAAGAACGTAAAGTTCACGTATGCAACGTGAGTCGCACCACCGAATGCCTGCCTGAAAAGCGTAGTCACTTACAAGTTACCCCGGCGCATATGTCGAACAGGGCTATGCTCTACGCCGAGGACCCGAAGGAAGCCCGCGAGTGGTTCGACGAGGTCTTCCGCCTCGTCGCGAACGGTACATTGAAGATGCGCATACATGCTGAGTACCCGTTCACCGCACAAGGCGTGCAGCAGTCGCAGACGGACATGGTGAACGGGACATCTGTCGGGAAGTTGCTTATCAAGATCGCCTAAGTAGTCGAGAGCCTCGTTAGCCTACTGCTTGTACTATATCCTCTCATGTACTGATGATTCACCAGTCGGCCCACAGTAATCAATCGAGTGTTGCCCTTGTGATTATGCGCTGCGCTTCCAAGGCAGGTATAATCCGAGGAAAGCGTTCCGCGCAAGGTTTGACCATCACGACCCGGCCGAGGAGCCATACGGTTGTACCAGTATACCAAGTTCATCACCCCCAGCATCAGGCTGTCATCCCCAGTTCAGCCTTCGGTCCCGCTGGGTGCCACCGTTTCTCTTGCAATATGGAAGCCAATCATACGAGACGGACTATGTACATGCATGGATAGAACGACGGGAAATACGCCGAGTCAGCGGCAGAAGGGGGAATAAGGAGCTGTAGTCTAGCGACGATCGGTACCCGTTGAGCTTCGCGTACGCTACTGATAACTCAGTAACCCTTACACTTGCGAGAAGGTATCGCGAGATCACGGTCGCCACCGATCGGCACCTCACCAAGGTCCAAACTTAGCAAAAGCTTAGAGCCCGAGGGCGTTCGGTGTGAGAGACGCAACGACGGCGTCGCGCTCGCCGACGAGTATTAGGCCACCACCAAGGCCGCCGATGAGACCACCAAGGTCGCCAAGGAGACCACCAAGTCCGCCGAGCACGCCGCCAACGAGACCGAGCACGCCACCGAGGACCCCACCAACGACGCCGACGACACCGCTGATAACACTGCTGACGACACTGCTGACCATCTATGTAGTAGCGGCAGCGAAAGTGAGACTACTTATGTGGCAGCAGTGGAGAGACAGACATCGGACGTACAGTGATGATCTCGGTAATGATCACGCTAATTTCCCCAACTGTGGCCAGCGCGGTGCCCGCGGCCGGAGCGAGGATGACCGCCAGGGGCTGGCCGTGCAGAGCTTGGACAGAGCTGGAGGCGTCGCGGATGCAGTCCTGCATCTCATTCATGGCGTTCACTTGCATGTCCTCTGTGGCGCCGGGCTCTGAAAGATATTCTGAGCGAAGGTCAGGCACGGATTCGGGTTTGGTAGACGTACGTTTGGCCTGGGGCCATGAGACATGTTTTCAGGACCGTGAGGATGGACACAACGCCCAACGGGACATCGCGGGAGCCAAGGCTGGTGACGACGGGGACGGTGGACGCAATACCCGTGACAGTAGAGACGTCCGTGACGCGTAGGTCACCGACGGGGGTGCTGGGAGGGAGGGCGGAGGTGAGAGAACTGAGGGCGATCGTGGAGAAGATAGCGAGCAAGCTGAGGGAGAACATCCTGGGCGAGAGAGCTTGTCGCGAGAAGGGAGCTTTGGATTCGTTGGACGTGCGAGAGGTAGAAGAGCGACTTGAAGTCGATGCTGGGTATTGTCGCGCTGGAGGAGTTATATAGTTGCAGACTCCAGGGCCGACAGGAAAGCGTCCCGCGTCTCGTGCCACCCCGCGCTGTCTTCAACGGTGAGCAGGCAATCGCGCCCCAGGACCGTTCAGTAGCGATCCCCTGTAGCTGGTATCAGCTTCAATGATCAGATGAACCGAGCGATGAGACGTTACTCACAAGAGTGGGTGCCTGTGGCCTGAACGCACTGCTGAGAAGCACGCCCTGATAGAGCTTGACGATGCACGCACCTAGGTCCGTGACATAACTCAATCATTGACCGCCAAATGCTGAAGGTTCGCATGGCAGCGGCGTGCCGGGACGAGCGCATCGTAAAGTCGCAGGATCCCCGCCCTGTGTCAGGCTCCTGCGATCGTGGGACGGAATCGAGAACCCGTTCCTTGTGTTAAGACCGGGGGCTGCACTCATTATCGCCAGTAGCTGTCACCGGGGCTGCGAGCCACTGTCGCACGGTAGGCAGAACTGCCAATATGGTGTCTCGAAAAGGATCAGCGAACCACAGATCGAGAAGCAAGACTGGACAACACTCACCAGTCTCGGAGTCGAGCTTCAATCGCGAGTGTGTCGCTGTCGTCTCCAACCCCTGTACTACATTGCATCTTCTGTGTGAACTTCAACAGGAAGCCTAAGAATTGTGACGGAACGTGGCGCATAGCGGAGACTGCAGTTCTGCGTGACAAAAATCAGCGCAATACTTACTGTACGAGGAGCCGCGCACAAGTTGTGAATTGTGCGTGTGCCACCAGGGAGGGGGAGAAGGTAAGAAAGCAGATTGCGAGGAGGGCTGACATAGACGACCAGTACTGAGTTCGCAGCGGTGAGAAGTCAATTGGACGAAACCTATATTGACTGAGATGTACTCACTATCCCCTGCGTTCGTCGCCAGTTGTTCCTTGTAGCCCGTATGGTCTGCTGTACCTCGTGTCGCGTGCGTCCCGTACATGGTTAAGTCATTCGAACTCGCACAGGCTCCTCGGGTGGCGAGAGGTTGGGCCATTCGTATCTAAACCGGCTCGAGAGCGATGGTACATATCTAGGCAACACTAGTGTCATGGACCATAACGCGCACCGCTGTCACACGACAGCGACTGGCAGGTCATTTGGTTTCAACGTTCGTGGATCCGGGTCGAGTCTGAACCCGCATCGAACAGACGGAGGAATTTGGGAGGGTTGACAGCAAGGACTTACACATGTCTGAGCTTCGCGTAGTGGGATAAGCGACAGGACTCAAGAGCAAGACGAGGGGAAGGAACAAGCCGCTAGCTTGCAGGAACGGTTTGAGAACGCACATCTGCGGCCCGTGGGGACCGGAGGAGACGCTCAGTCGAAAGTGCCAGTTTGAAAGCTTCGTATACTCACTGTCGACGGTTATTCTGTACTTGTATGCCGACATTGACGACAATGCGGAACCGCTGAGCTCGCAGCAGGAGCCTGAGAGGCATCCGCCGCGTTCGAAACGTGACACCATCCCGTAGACGTGAGGTTCAATCTGGCATTCACCTCCCTCTCCGATGAGTCGGCGATGATTCAATATGCTCTCACAGATGTCACCACCGCTCTTAACAATTCCTCCGACACCGTCCAGCATTTGAAGCTCACCGCCCCCTTCGCGGGCCTGTCAACCGCTCGTCCGTTGAACAGGCGGCGCTAAGTGAGTCTTAAAGGGTCATACGTGTACAAGCTGATGGCGGGATCGAGTCCTTCTAGGGGCGACCTCTTTGGTCAGTAACCTCCATCATGCCCGTGCAGCCGTCATCCGCGCTTGCCACCGCCTGGCACTATATCATGCGCTTCCTAGGATTCCCGGCGCACGACCCCATCAGGCTCAGGACTATCCTCGATTTACAGGGCGACGACCCCGACCCGAAGCGCGATGCCGATTTCGACCTCGACTCGTGCATGCGCAGCTGCGAGGCTGCCTTCGCCCGTGGTGATCTCGATCCTGTTCTCTGCCGGTGCCGCCTCAAGAAGATACAGATGATGAAGAGTCCGAGGAACGACGACGTGCTCGAGTGCGTGTCCGTGCTCATGACTGTCGTCGCCGCAGACAGGGGGTCGTGGTCGTTCTGGCCCCAGCCCGTGGGCGCCCTCAAACTCGAGTGTTTCGTCGACCCGAAGTCTAATCCCGAAGATGAAACGCACGGTGATGGCGTGGTCGCTGGCGATAGCACTGCTCAAGAGCAGACTCCGTCAGCCAATCCGTTCGACCAGCCGAGTACATCCGCCCCTGACCCCGGCGAGTCCGCGTCGAAGCCTGCCAGTGCGCCTCCAGGTGCAGTGGCCGCTGCCCCGTCGGCGTTCCGCCACCACGTCCTCGTGTACAACCACGACCCCGGCGTGGACTACGCCAAAGAATACCTGCTCTTCACGTACACCTTCCGTCCGTGGCATCGCCCTCGCGAGCTCGCCCGGCTCGCGGCCGTCGTCGCCACTCTTCGGGACTACGGGCCGCCGTGGCCAGAGACGGAGCCCAACGGTGTCCAGACGCGCTGTTACTGGTTCGCGGCGCTGGTGTTCCGGAACCTCGTTGGTATTGCTGCCAATACCTTGCGGTCGAAGTCGGATGTCAAGCTCCCTTCTAGGCTTGAGGCCGGGACCTCCCTCTAGTAATTACAGTCGTTGGAGAGACCTGGCCGCTACGACGGGCGAGGGGAGTCGGGAGTCGTGTGACTACCGGTCTGGGGGACTTTGCGCTCGAGTGAGCTCAGGACGTCAAAGAAGTTGCAGGGTTAGCTCACGGCGCGATAGTACAATCTTATCGAAGGATGCGGGAGGAGAAAACGTCGTCACGGAATGGAGTGTTGTCCCCGAGTGTGCAATGTGCATTGCGGGCGTGCGAGGAAGTAGAGTACGAACCTTGACCGTATGAGGAGCCCCGCACACAACAGACTCAGGAAATGCACGCATGCCACCTGCGTAGACGAGGGTAAAAAAGCAACGAGTGCTGGCAATTGAACTCAGTTTGCAGCGGTGCGACGTCAGTCGCATGCAGCCTATTGAGTTGTCGACCTGTACTCACCAAGTTCCCCTGTGTTCGTCGGCGGTCCGACGTCGATAGGCGATGTCGGTGATCGCATCGGAAGGGCGCTGATCCATCCAGCAAAGGTGAACATTAATTGAAGCATACATATATAATAAGATATAGTGTGTGGTGTGCGCGCCGTCAGGCGGCACGAGTAGCAGGGAAGCGTTGTGCAAGAGGCCCTCAGACAAAATCCGCTCGATGCAAATTATGTCGAAGGACGCCGTCACGGACTGGCGAAGCGTGGTCAGCTGGATGGTACGAGTACTGGGCGCAGATGCAAGGTATAGCGGTGGGAGCTTACCAGACGCAAGAGTCGACGCGGTCGCCTCGGTGTTCTGCAACAGGCGCATATGCATGAGTCAGAGGGCGATATAGCGGCAGGAACGGGCACGGGGGACTTACGACTGCTGTCGTAACGTAGCCGTAGAACGGCCGCCCAGCCTCTGGCGAGTACTCGCGGTGCTGGTCGCGGAACTTCTGATGCAAGTCTGCGGGGAACGAGGAGAGGGTATGAGCGTTCGGCATCGGGTGGGCCTCCCACGCGGGCGAAGGGATGCGAGCGGAGGTGACGTACAGCGCGCAAGGACGGGGGCGGAATTTTCCCGGTCGCCGAAGCTGGGGAGGTAGCGGTTCACCTTGACGCCGTTAGCCAGCTTCGCCTCGAGCAGGTCGTACTTGTTCAGGAAGACTGCGGGCGTTCGTCAGTTCACGGGTGGGCAGAGATATAGACAAGAGACACATGGAATGAGAGCGGAGGGAGGAAGAAGGACGTACGGACGATGATGCACTTGGCGAGCAGCTTGGACTGGATGATGCCCTTCCAGAGGAGAAAGGAGTCTTCGAGTCTGTTCACGCGCCGGTCCTCTGCGAGCAGCTCGTCGAAGCAAGATATGGGCGCAAGGAAGAGGATCGCATTCGCGTCGTCAAAGTACGGATACCACGCTGCACGCTGCGAACAGGACGAAAGCCAAAGACTGTCAGAAGCTGACGGCGTGAGAGGGGCGAGATGCGATAGCAGCTTGCCCATGGACATTGGAAACTTACCGATGTTCTCGAGCCTCCGACGTCGTATATCATCCACTCGCGAGAGACATCGCTCGCCGACGGAGCTGAAGCGATTTACCCGTCAGATTGTGCGCGGTTATTCCACCGGGGGGCGGACGTACCGTAGCTCTCCATGACAATCTTGTACTCCTGCACGCCGACGGTGCGTAACCGCGCCCGTACAATATCGTCGTCCGTGGGCTCGTAATCTCGCGCAGCGAGACGAAGGATATCATTCAAGAAGCTGCGAAGGCGTGTCAGCGGGTGCGAGTGTGAGCGTGAGCGTAGCGCCACATCCGGTGCCAGGAGGCAGACTCACAATCCAGGCGCAAGCTCCGGCCGTATCCTCCGCCGCCTCAGGACGTCCTGCACGACCTCGTCCGACCAGAGAGCCTGCATGTCCTCCGCGCAGCTCGCGATGATCTCCGTTGCGTCATCGAGCTTGATGCCGTCTGCTGCCCCGCCCGCTCGCGAGGGGTCGTCGTTCCCGCTTATGCGGTTGTACGCACCGCGCACGGCGTCGCGCCAGGATGCGTTGGAGCGCACGTAGTACTCGGCCGGCCGCCGACGCCCCGCACCGTTCTCGAAGGGAGCTGCGGCGCTCAGCTCGTCCCCGCTGGTAGTATCGTCGTGTCCGGGGTTTGAGTCGCTCTGGGTGATCTCGTCCGTCGCAGCGCCGATGAGCTGCTTCAGGTCCGCTTCGACGCGACGGAGCGGCCCGAGGCGAAGCTTGAGGAGAGCGTGAGTGTGTGTGAACTGGATGGGTGGGCCTGAGGGGGACTCGCTAGTCGGGCTCTCGCTCGCGCTGCCGTGGCCGTGGGTGCTGGAGGGGCTGGTCATGGGGCGCACGAAGGGGGAGGTGATTGTGGCATGCGAGGTAAGGTTGGTCGACTTGCCCATTTCCTGGGATAGGACGTCCAGTATACTGTTGATCGACCGGATGAGGTTGAGCTGGNATGCTTTTGGTGAGAATGCGAGCTGGAAGTCTGCAATGGGGGTCAGGGATTCATCGCGACGTAGGAGAAGGAAACGTACTCTTTAGCATCGTGGATTTTCCTGACCATGTCGGTCAGCAGAACGTCGAACGGACATGACGGAAACAGCCCGAAACTCTAGCGCTTGCACGAACGCATCCAAGTGATGGCATGATGCGCTGCCATGACGGGAGGCGTTGCGGGGACGAACTTCGCGTGCGGCGGGAGAAGCGGCGGGAAAGGAGGAATGGACATACCGCTTTCGCTCTGGCCGAGGAGAAGGAGCTTGAACCTCTTCTGCTTCTTCCACGCCGCCCGTTCCTGCTTGAGCCTCTCGTCTATCTCGTCGTTCACCCGCTTTGCTTCCGCCTCCTTGCGCAGCCTCGCAGCACGCTCATCCGGACTCTCGCCGGGCGGCGGCGCAAGCACCTTGGCGAATGGGTCTTCGG
>WJSG01014980.1:0-10359 GCA_016618145.1 Sanghuangporus lonicericola | reverse complement strand
ATCGAAGGTAGTAACACATGTAAGAACGGACCGGAGTTGCGGAGTCCGAGGTAGGTCCGGACCGGAGTTGGTGCCTTGTGGGCATGGGATGTAACAGCTATGCACTAGAGTTGGAATGCGAGTGTCCACGAAACCCCAAACCCTTGACAATAAGTAACTGAGCTATATCATAGATTCAATTCACATCGCTTAAGATAAGAGGTCCCGGAGAAGACGACACGCCCCCGCGCGATGCAGGTCTCCAACGTGTTGAGAGTTACGACACAGTGCGTAACGCGTAAGATGCCGGAGAGATTCATAGGTAGCCGTATGAATCAGTTGTAGATGCAACGCAACATGCGCAGAGCGTAGAAGTACTTGCAGGCTCGAACTGCAAGAAAATGCTATCAATGCACAGAGGCAAGTTGGGAAAGGCAGTGTATCGGGTGCAGTACGGCCCCCGGCGAGTCGAGCTTCCCGAAGCGGATTATAGAGGCCAACACGTTTGGTCGTGAGCGCCCCCTGGCTCATCGATCATCATTCCAAACGAGCGGTCTACTTCAAGCTCCTCCAAGTCAAACATCGGGATCGGGTCATGGCTTCCAATATCGAACTCACGTTCGTGACAACCAATATCGCCATGGACGAAGTTGCAACAGAGAGCAATGCCATCCACGCTAGCGCTGGCCTGGTGGAGAGGGAATTGCATAAGTGAGTTGTTCATCACGATGAGCTTCTACCTCTTCATGCAGTCTAATGTCCCGCGAGGTTCCTCAGTTATATTGCTCTGGCAGGCACTCAAGAAGAGTGGCTGCAAGAGTTTTCCGCCAGAGCATCTGTCGTCAATAAGGGACACCGACACGACGCAAAACACTCGTTGAGATACGCTTGCGCTGTTATAAGTTTCTTGTACGGAAGGCCGCAGTTGGGCGAGAGTCCGTTGACTGGTAGTGCGCGGGCCCTGAGGGACCTTGAACTGTCCGTCGCCACAATGACCGAGGTCTGTAAGACACTATCCTCTCTGATTGCCCGAGTAAGTGCTATGTGACGTGTCCAGCGTGCGCTTCACGCTGACCAGGCTTCCAACAGGAAGAGAATAAATATCACGCCTATACGAAATGCAAGGGGGGATCTGCCTGGAAGCTTACCCTCTCGCTGGGTCGATCTCTGAACAAGTTGAGGTCGGTGTCGGAGGACATCGAGGATGAGATGCAGCACACGCGTACCGACTTTCAGGCCTGGAGAGCAACTTTCTCGGTGGCCTGCCATGCAGTACGTGAACATCCTTACTCTGTAAGCTGGTACAAGAACTGAGTGGAGTCGTACACTTGCGTCTGTACCTTCAGAAGGACTACCATTTCGCGATGGAACATATACAGAGACACAAGATCTCTCAGGACGATTTTCTTGCTCTGGCTGCTCCGTATTTCTCTCAGCTAGTCGAATTGAGCAACGATTTGCCGCGCATTCTTAGGAAGGTCGACACTCAGGTCGACGCTTCAGTGAGCGCGTGGCTAAACACCAGATACATGCTCGTTCCCATGACAGAACTTTGGAGCACCCTGGCCAAGTGCAAAAAATGTATTCCCCGCATCCAGACCGTGCAGGCGAAGCAAGCGGAAGTGATCGAGGAACTTATGGTGCGTCAGACTCCAAGTTCTCAGTGGTCTATACTTGTTGACGGTATGTACAGGGGATAACACGTCTCTCCTACAAATCACCGACGTTCCTACCTGGTACGGAGGGCCGGAACATCTCGCTGAAGATGGTGGCATCTGCCCCATGGGTCTTTGCATCACTTCGTTACCGTGCCACGCATACAACCCGGGTATGTATCGGTTGAACGTCATGCAACCATGAGGTTACCTTCCTTGCTGACGTTTCTCCGCAGAGGGCCGCCGGAGTTATCAAGGATATCCAGGCGACCTTCGATTAAACTCTGTGTCATGTACTGTTCTTGTATGTTGCATGTACGCACTCCACACGTGGTACACCCTGCATACTTGACAGGGCGCCGCATCGCTGGCATAGAGATTCTGTGTAATGCGCAGAGAATTAAATGTTTAGCCACCGAACGCGTACCGTGACATCCCGCTGCATACCATGGCCGCGCACCGCCGAAGTTGCATACCATGGCCGCGCGCCGCCGAAGTTGCAGGGGTATGCAGCGTGTCGCAAACCATAGCGGTACACGGCAATGCATGCAGTGTGCTGCTCAATAGTTCATTCAACAGGCGTGGTAACCAGGGGATGGAACATGAATGCATTGCAGGTTTTTTCGATACTAGTACAATAGCGAACATCGTTATACATGCATCTATAAACTGCGAACCGTGAGTGAGAGTGAGCGCGTGAAACGTACAATAGCAAGTCCAGAGCACACAATAGTCGAGCAGGTAGGGTCGTCGAAGCAGAGCGTAAACAGAACCAGAGTACCAGGGACGAAGCATCGAACGAAGAGTGCAGGGCAAGCGTAGGAAGGCAAGCGGCTCCCTAGGCAGCACCAGACGACGAACTCGCCTCCTCTGGGGCCGGGGACTTGGGGGGAGACTCCTCCATCTGCGCGACATCCTCGATCTCCTCGGTCTCCTCGACGTGCATTGCTGAGTCCTCGGCTGGTCGGTCTTCCAAGGAGACAAACAGAGTCTTGGAGATATGGGAGCTGTGGGCATCCGCTGGGTGAGGTAGACGAGAACTGCATGCTTCTAAGGCACTCACCGGTCACGGTCATCGTCGGACTGCTTCATCTTCCCCTCCTTCACTGCGGCTCGGATGAGCTGTGCCATGGTCTTACGGCCTTCAGTCAGCTTCTTGTCCGTCTGGGGCCTCATGTTTCCAAAGACTTGTCTGAAGGGTCGAAGCTGTCATCAGCATGCGAATAAGTACCCAGATCGGAAGCTGTACGTACGAGTTCCACCAGTCCAGTAAATCCTTAGCCCATGGAGACAGCGGCTCATCGAACAGTGTGAGGATGCTGTTATAGAACTCGTGATTGTTGAACTCACCGTCCATGACGGCCCAATCGCCCTTGACGAACGAGTGGCGTACCTAACGCCAAGAACAAAGAACAAGATCAGTGTTCTGCATGGGAACATAATCAGCGGTATACGTACAAGAACGGCGATATACGCAAGCATCCGCGGAGTGACGGCGGCGAGCTTGTAGTGAATGGCAAGGGGCGGCTTCCCCGGAACCTTCTCCGGGCGTCCACCCGGCTTCATTGCCGAGATGGGGCCAGTGAGCAGTGACTTGACGGCCTATCAGATACTCGTCAGTGCTCGGAAAGCTGCATTAGGGTACAATGACTCACCATAGCGTATGTCGGTCCCCGCAGGCACCCATCGAGAAGCTCGGCATCGTCGTTGTGATAGCTGAGGTTGAGGTCGAAGAGCACCGAAGGCCAGTCCTTGGCAACGATATGCACCTTCTTGTTGAGGATGAGCTGACACCATCTACGAGGCGTCAGCGGGCAGAGAGCACAGGGGCAAAATGACTTACTTCTTTCAGTCCTCGGTCACCATGTCGAGTGCGTTGAGCGGAACGAGTGCGCGGGCAGTGTAGAAGTTGGTCCACCCACAGCGTGACTTCTCAATAGCGGCTGGCATTTTTGCAGAGTCGATGTCGAGTCCAGCGCGGTAGTACACAAGGATGCGGTCGACGAGGTGAGAAGAGTCGGTGTTGCGAGCTTTTCCACATTCCTGCTGAATCTGCACGGGCCGGTGTTCGCAAAACGCGGGGTCCTAAGACCAGAAGGAGTGACTCACATAGGCGGCAAGAACCTCGATGTCTTCATCACTCAGGATGTGAATGTCGGTCTTGAGATCGGGTATGGTGTTGAGTAGGGCATTATACTGATAGAATGTTTCTTTCTTGCGTGCAAGGTCGCGAGCCCTGCAGGACCGCACCAAAATATCAGTATGCACGGCGGTCATTAGATGGCTGCACTCACCTCTGCACCTTCGGAGAGTCCTCATCCACGTCCTCGTCTTCGTCTTCGTCTTCGACCTCCTCGTCCTCCATGTCCCAGTCGAAGTCTACTTCCCGGTACGTGCGACCGAACATCAGTACGTCAAGGACCTTGATGAAGAGGTGGATGGTGCGCGAAACCAGGCGAGAATTGTCGTGGTACTTGTCGATATCAACTCCGGTTGTCACCCTATATGCACATATAAGTGGATATATGCGCGTGATAAGCAGTTGTTGTACGAGTACTTACCCCTTCGTCGCGAGATCATATTCCATGATGTCAAGCACCGCACGGAGCTTGTAACGGTGCTCCTCCAGCTCATCTTCGGTGAGTCCAGTAGCCTCCAGCATGCGCTTGAGCTTGTGTGAGGAAAGAGGTCGGAGAGGCTGAGGAGATGGGGATGGGGACAACTCCGACAAGGAGGGGTCGCTGTGAGTGTCTGCCGGGGTCTCAGCACTGTCATCGGTGTTGTTGAGGCTGCTGTCGTCGCTGTCGGGAGGCTGAAGTGGCACAGAGGGAGTCTCTTTGGCCTGCTTGCCCTCGGTGGCCGTAGATGCTGTCGCGGCATTTTTAGTCGATGTCGTGCCTTGCACCGTGCGTGGGACCATCCTCAGCTCGACAGTCTGTTGCTGACGCTTCTTCTCCTCATACTTACGGCGTCGTCGCTCGTCTTCCTGATGCCGTTTTGAAGACTTGACCATCTTGTATGCGCGTGGAAGATGACGGGGGAGGAAGGCAAGAGCTGACAAAGGTCGGCGCCAACGTGCCGACGCGTTATATTGCCGGCTCACGTGATCGTGTCGATCCGCATCGCGATCGTCGACGCCGCATCTCTCTCTCAGCGTCCCCACGCGTCCTCATACTCAGACATGCACATTCAAGATGTACAAGTGCCCCCGCTGCGATGAAGAACTCGGACTCAGCAAGCGCGTCCAAGGGCAGCATACACGACACTGTAGGAAGACCAAGAGTGTCGCAGCATCCTTCCGCAAGGAGGCAAAGTACTGCCAAACACGATTAGAGAAGCAGCGCCGCAGGGACGCCAGAGAGGTTAATCCCATGCATATATGCATATACATGTACTGATTTTTCTTTCATATACAACAGCTGATTGTCCTCCCCGATGCGTTCCTGGAACCGGAACCACTGCCCGAGCCCGCGCCTGCGCCAGAGCCACCTCCACGTCCAGATCCTGCTCTCGTGAGCCGCTCGGGACGCGTCCGCAAACCTCGCCAGTTTCATGACTTCCTACCGACGTCGTACGCAGGCTCGTCAACTCCGCGAATCGCTCCCGCTCTACCTGCAGCACCTATTCGGGCACCTTCACCACCACAGGAGTTTGAACCTCCCTCTCCTCAACCGCTCTTGCCGTCAGGACCTGCAGACAATGTGCCTAACTCAAGTGATGCCCCAGAGATGTGGCCCGGAGGTGTGCAATCTCAGGACGCACGCAACGACGACGAGGAGCGTCATCGCTCAGCCGCCCCTTGCACGGAGTATCACTCCTCCATCAGTGACTTCGGGATGTACCGTGTATATCCGGTCAAGCCTCAGCGCGATTCGGACGAAGAGGACCGGAACCTCGAGTCCTACTGCGATCCTGTTGCGTTCAAGTTGCGCCCCACACCAGAGACCCCGCTCGCCCCGCGTGGACATGAAAACAATCTTGCCGATGCTGCACTGCGATCTATGCGCCCTCCATACGCTCCCTTTCCGAACTACACAACATTCGACATGCTCTACTGGCAAAACAACGGGGTAACGACGAAATCCGACCAGCAGATCAACGTGCTCGCTACGCAGGTCATGCAGCAGGCCGAGTTCGACGTCCAACACCTGGTCCACTTCGAGGCCTCGAGGGAGCTGAAGCTGCTTGACGACTACGTCAAGGAAGACGAGAGCTCTCCGCTCTCTGTCAAGGATGGATGGTTCCGGGGCGAGGTGCAAGTGCGCGTCCCTAAGGAAGGCGTGCGTTATGCCTCGGAAGAGGACGCGCCTCTGTTCACGCTGACAGATGTATCGCAAATTTGCCGACGTGATCCACTCTGAGCTTAAGCAGGAGTGCGTCAAGGATTGGCAGATGATACCGCATAAGCTGTTCGTCACCGCTGCGGACAATGCTGCGCGTTTTCGAGACCCACACTCCCCATCCCCTACTCCATCATCCCCTTCATCTTCCGATTCATCCTCATTACGCTCCTCCTCTCCGGGATCTCAATCTGCTTCGTCCTCAAGCTCCTCGTTCTCCCTTAGCGATCCGGATCGGGAGGATGTCAGGGTCTACAGCGAGGTCTTCAACACCGAGGCAGCCCTCGAGGAAGACGCAGCCATGCGAGCCAAGCCACGCATACCCGGCGATCCAGAGGACCTTGAATATTGTGTCACCCTTATCATCCCTTACTCAGACTCCACTCGTCTCTCGAACTTCGGCACTGCGAGCCTCTGGCCGATGTACATGTTCTTCGGGAACCAAAGCAAGTACACTCGCGGTCGACCGACGGCATATGCGGCCCATCACATGGCGTATATACCATCAGTAGGTGTCTTCTGCATCCAGTCTGTATCCATCTACGTCTCTGACTCCTCGGGTTAGCTCCCAGATAGAATTCAGGACTTCTACACTGAACATTATGATGCCACGGCCACTGCCGTTGTTCTCACGTTCCTTCGCCGCGAATTGATGCAGCAGGTCCTCCTCCTCCTCCTCGACAATCGCTTCATGTACATTTACGTGCATGGCGAGGTTGTTGTATGCGGTGATGGTGTGACGCGACGCCAGTTTCCCCGGTTTGTACTCTACATAGCCGACTATGTCGAGAAGTAAGTTCTCCACACAATGTCTCAATTGCCCTGCTGACGGTTGTTGGTAGGATCCTCCTCGCGTGTCTCAAATACCTGGCAAAGTGCCCCTGTCCTCACTGCAAGACCAACAAGGACAAAATAATCGAGATGGGGACACGCGCTGATGACTACCACCGCAATCATACTCGCGTCGATGACAACGACGCGCTCTGGCGCATCAAGCTTGCGCGTCAATGGATCTTCGAGAAGGGCATGCCTCTCACGAGCGTGTACCTCCAGCGGATCCTTGGGCCGTTGTCACTCACGCAAACTCGGGTATGTCGCTGACTGATTCTGTACCGTATTCCACTCACCGTGAGGTCAGAGCGCCTTCTCAATCAGGCTCCGGGAACACAATTTCAACTTCTATACATTGTTCGCGCCGGATTTCTCCCACGAAGTTGAACTGGGTGTGTGGAAGTCGATATTCACCCACCACATGCGAATACTGCACGCCGCAGGCGGAGATAAGATCCAGAAGTTTAACAAGCAGTGAGTTCATATCAGCTGCTAGACTCGGTTGATGCCGCTCACACGCCAAAACAGCTTTCGCCTGGTCCCGACATTCGGGCGATCAACGATCCGTAAGTTCTCGAGGAACGTCTGTGATCAAGGGAAACTCGCAGCACGTGACTACGAGGATCGTCTCCAGGCAAGTACATGCGTTCTGCTCATGCACACAAACTTGCGCTCATATTCTTTCTTTGACAGTGCTTCATGCCGGTGTTAGAAGGCCTGCTTGACTCCAAAGCGGACAATCGCATCGTGCTTGACCTCACATTCGACTTAGCAATGCTGCTTTCGCTTGTCAAGCTGCGTATGCACATCCCGAAGACGGTCTCCGCCCTTGGCAAGGCGGCATCCGATGTCGGACAGTCTACACGCACATATGCAAAGAAAGTATGCCCAAAGTATGCCACTCTCTAGCTTCCGAAGGAGCTTGCAGCTCGTGGACGCCGCAAAGCTCGCACCGCAAAGACGTCTGCTGCGGTGCCCACCATCCGGAAGCGCCAGCGTTTCAACCACTGCACTTACAAGTTTCACGCGTTGCGGGACTATGCTACCACGGTCATTGCTTTGGGACCATTGGAGATTAGCAGTGCCCAGACCGTGCGTAGTGCGTCTCAGGCTCACTGCGATTTGAAGTGCTAACCTCGACCTAGGGTGAACAAGAACATATTCATGTTGACTCTGACTACAGTCGAACGAACAAGGTTCGTTACACAGGCNCTGACTACAGTCGAACGAACAAGGTTCGTTACACAGGCCAGATCGCTCGTCGCCAACACCGCGGAGAGAAAATGCGGACCATCAAGGCACGAGTCGACGCCGCCCGTGCTGCACGCGACAGGAACCTCGCAGAAGTGGCAGCGCAGACAGCGGAGTCTAGTACCAAATTGCAGCACCCACAGAAGAAGGACCTTGACATCGATCACGAAGACTTCCTTACACTACGGCTTCGCAGCGCTACCACGTTGCGAATTCACAGCGAAGACACGATGATATCTTGGACTGGATGTCCTTGTATGGTGACGATCCCGCACTCACGGTATTTTGCCCACGTTCTCCGAGATAAAGGCCTTTCTGATGCACACGCCCATGCACAGCACTTCCACATGAACCTCAAGGACCACCTTCTCGCGCGCCTTCAAGCGTGTGGCATCTTCATTCCCACCGACGAACCTGACGAGACGCAACTTGGTGAATACGCCTTTGAAGACCGGGCCCGACTCGTGATCCACAAGGAGAACGCGTACTGGCACGAGGTCCTCCGTCTGAATTGGAGATCGTACGACCTTCGCAGATGTCAAGACTCCGTGAACCCGAAGAATCACGGAGATATCATGCTCTTGGCAGACTCGGATACCACGGGTGACTCCGACAATCACACGCATCCATACATCCATGCCCGGGTCATCCGCATCTTCCACGTTAACGTCCGCCTCTACGACTCGCCCATGCAGGATTTCGAGCGGATGGACGTTGTCTTTGTCCGCTGATTCCGTGTCGACCACTCTGCACCTGGAGGATTTGAACACAAACGTCTCCACCGTCTGGAGTTCGTTCCGACTGGCTCCGACGAGCATGCCTTCGGCTTCGTCAACCCATCCGATGTTGTACGCGGCTGCCACATCGTTCCGGCGTATGTGTATGGCCGTATTGACTGGCTCCTGGGCCCGTCAATGGCACGTGAAGTAGCGGGCAAGTCGGAGAAGCCCAGTGAGCTCCACTCCGATTACCGATATCACTACGTAAACTTGTGAGTCCTACTCACGTGTGAAGGTTGCTTGCGAGTGCTAACAGAGATGTCTCCAGCTTTGTAGACCGAGACATGTTCATGCGCTACTTCGGGGGCGGCATCGGCCACCGTGGCCAGACTGCTCGGACAGTTGCTGCACTGGATAATTCGAACCGGGCTCCGACTGGACAGACATCATTTCCGATGCTAGCAATGGGCAAAATCTCGGGGACGAGCCTGCTCCAGATGACTACGGCGACGACGACGAGGTTCCTGCAGCGATTCATAACCTCGATGACCTCCTGCAGCTTGTACCTGAGATCACTGAGGGTGGGATCGAGGGTGCTCTTGCGCAGGAGCTTGCGGCCTTCAGGGCGAACATGGACGTCGACATGGACGACGAGAACGACTACGACGACGACGAAGACCGTCCGCAGGCTGAATGGGAGCTTGAGGACAAAGATGGCAGGCCGGAGGTATTGGGGCTGGACAGTGACGTCTTCGGTGAAGGGCTGGACGATGAGTACGATCTTGTAGGGTTTGCAGCACCGTGAGATGCCCACTTTGTCATGTATCATGGTCGCACCCCTAGGACATGTACGACAGGCCCGCAGTGCGCGTGGCAGCAGGATAGACACCAGTCTAGTGGTATGGTATGGCGCCGGGCCTGTACCGCGTGGGCCTGTGTCTCTGCCCGGCATACAGGTTACACATATATAATGCATATCTACACAGCGCGACTCATGTCTGCGTATCTCTACATACATTGACAGCGCGCGGAGTGGCGCCGTAAAGCTCGGCAGCACGCTCCAACGTTTGCAGTCCCTTACAGTGCTCTGCGATGGTCCTCATACATTCTCATTGCTTAGCAGCACACGGTCAGGGTCTGCGGTCCCAGCGATGCACCCAATATAATTCCCAAAAAAAGTGCACTTTTGCTGATGTCAAGCGCTGCGTGCTGCGAGCGCAAGGACACGGAGGGCAACACCAGCGAAAATCACTGGGTTTTGCCACCCCTTGGTTCAGGTGCCAGCATCAGACAGAGTTGTAGCTAGTCGAATGTATCGAATTCCGCGAATAGAGTACGGGTTTACAAGTTTGATACAGTTCAATCAGGTACAAAGGGTTGCCGAGGTCACACGCTCGAGGCGTCCGCGTCCTCGAGCCATGGACGACGTGTTATTAATATTAGACTTGATGCCGCCCACTACTTGAACGTAGTTGAACCTGGACTGCTGTAAAGCACAGTAGGTCGTCTCACGCCCAGGCTAGACTCGTCCAAGACCTATAGATTAGGTGAACGTACAACTAGCGATAGGGCGGTGAGAAGATA
>WJSG01014952.1:0-17104 GCA_016618145.1 Sanghuangporus lonicericola | reverse complement strand
CACCGCGTCCGATGCCGATGTCCCCGCAGACATCGCCCAGGGTTTCTGCGCAGAGGCATCCGTCGGATTCCAGCTTCCACTTCAATGCCTTCCGGCCGTCTCGGGAGTGGTATTACCTGTTCGCAGGTCTTCTCACGAGGGCGGTCCTCGAAGGATATCTCACTGCCAACTGGCGAGGCATAGAGCCTCTCGAGGTGTTGCTTGGCCTTGGTCTCGCGATGTCACCGCAGATGGTGCGGGCGAATGGGTCGATGAGACCGCCCGAGAGCGCGACACCGAGCTCCTCGGCGACAGCTGGACGTGCGAGTGGCAGCGGCGATCCCGGGTTTACGGAGTTCGACCCTGATGACCTACCTGAGCTCGACGAGGCGGCGAAGGTCCTGTTTCCTTCCCTGCGGGACCCGATGGGTGGCGGGAACTCCCCGGTCTACTATCAACGCGAAGGTGCCGAGCTAGAATACGAGATCGAGATGACGGAGAGGCTGGCAAGGGTGAGTTCATACGCTGCGCAACCGACAACGACCCGCTGACATTCGTCGCAGTTCTACGCAGTACCACAGTCGACTCCGGACGTGGCGACACACATGGAGGACCTCGCATGGCAGTTCCCCGCGGAAGGTGTCGAACGCGCTGCCGTTCGGTTCTGTGAGGCCATCGCACGCTGGCGCGGCAAGCCCGAGCTCGAGACCTACAAAAAGGCGTCCTGGATCGTCGGCTCGAAGGACCAGCAGGCTTCTGGTGCAGCCAATGGTGCGGGATCGAGCGGTGCCCCCGCGGCGATGTCAATCGAGTCTCTCGTCCACTCCAACCCAACGAGCCCCAGCACGTCGAATACGATCCCGACGCCTGTATCGGCACGACCGCGTGAGCACCTGCGGCCGAGGAGGCCGCCAATTGAGCAATACTTCACGCCGCCGCCGAGCTTTGCGCTGTCGGGGAGGAAGAGGCGCAGAGATGACGCGGATAGAGGCGAGGGGAGGTCGGCACCGATGCCTCCTACCTACGGATGAGCATCGGAGTGAGCGGACAATGTAAGGGACTGTCGGTTTACGATCATGCATGGAGGTGATCTACTACCGTGTGATCCTTATTGGATGGTGTGTGCTCGTGATCATCTCGGGGTGATGTTGGCTGATCACCCTTTTCTCTTGCAGTTGTATCATATGTGTATTTGCTCTTCGATGCTTTGCGAGCTATCATTGTTCGGTAACAAGTCCTGTCTGGAACCTCACGCCCGCGCCCCCATCTCAATGCTGCCTTCCTATAGCGCATCTGACCTCAGCTCCAAGGCCGAAGTAATCTGCTAACGGAACTTCAGGGCAGTCACCTCGTGCGTGACCTTTGCAGCCCGTTTAATGGAGACCGCGCATTCAGTGGCCACACGCATGATGATGACTTCGGGGCTGATGCACTAGGCAATCCGGCGGTAAGTCTGACTGTTATATCTCTACTGTACCCCGAGGTACTCGTCATGATCTGGGAAAGGACCGGGGGAACTAGAGTCTGCGAGTTGCTTTTGTGCGCGTACGTGATGATGAGGACAGTGATGGCGCAGGGTGGTGCAGACTCGACGAACGTGCTGATGATGTAGATGTAGGTCGAAAGGCCTCTCGCCGGTAGTAGGCAAAGTGCGAGTGCGTCCAGAAGCACTCGTTCGGGGAGGTTGGACACGTCGGCATTGGGGTTTGTCACTGGCCACAGCTGTGGTAAGTAAATCTGGCGAGATTTTCACTTGGGATTACGTGCTGACGCGGTCTCACTGAAGTCATCTGCAAGGTCCGCACAAGCATCGACGCTCGCGTTCCTCGATGGGCGCATATCTCACCACTGATATGCAGCGCAGTCAACAGACAATTCCAAATCTTCACCTGCAGGTGTCAGTTACGATTGCTGGATTACCTGGCTCTTTCCTGACCTATCCCCTGGTATTGCGATTTCTCTGCGATATGCAGATGACCGAGATTGTGCTTTCGAAACAGAACTTTTCCACACATCTGACGACCCGGATGACCATCGCGGGAACACATACAGACCGCACCTGCATCTCGACTCGAGTGGAATATCGAAAGCACTCTGAAGCCGGCGCCGAAGAACCAGGCCGCATGGGCGGGCTCTCATGTGCTGACCGCCAGTCTATCGAACCGGCGAGAGGCATCGACAGCCGCGTTCGAGGACGTGGTCAGCGTGCCGCCCGCGAAGTCGGCCAGCTCGGATCTCATCGATACAACGGGAACTCCGAGCCAGCGGCACGCGGCCAAAGAGCACATATAAAGCCGATCATACTCTTCACCCGTACCGTATCGCAAGCCTTGCATTCCTCACTCTGGTCAACAACGCTATGGAAGGAGAAGTTGAGTTCCACGTCGACGGCATCGACAAACCATGTAAGACCTGGTACAAGGTCTTCGGCGACTTGAAGACCTCCCAACACCGCCCTCTCGTCGTCCTACATGGCGGCCCTGGGGTCGTTCATAAGTACCTTCTCTCTCTCGCCGACCTCGTCGGCACCCACTCCATCCCCGTCGTGCTGTACGATCAGCTTGGCAACGGCAACTCGACCCACCTCCCCGAGAAAAATGGCGACACCTCGTTCTGGACGGATGACCTGTTCATCAATCAACTCGAACATCTCCTCCAGCATCTCGGGATATGGGACAGCTTCGACCTCCTGGGGCACTCGTGGGGAGGGATGCTCGGTGCGCGATTCGCCACGAGACACCCTGCGGGGTTGAAGCGTCTCATTGTTGCGAACTCCCCCGCGAGCATGCATCTATGGGTCGAGGCTGCCAACCGACTGCGTTTGCAGCTGCCGGAGGATGTACAGGTACGCCGCAGATCATCTGGGGCTCACTTTCTGCTGGCGTTGACGCGGGGCCGCCCATGTAGGCCGCGCTGAACAAACATGAGGCTGATGGGACGACCGACTCGAAAGAGTACCATGACGCAGTCGGGGTATTCTACGCTCGTCACCTCTGTCGCCTCAACCCGATGCCTGAAGATGTCGGAGCTGCATTCGCAGCGATTGAGGCCGATCCGACTGTCTATATGACGATGTGAGTGTCTTGGACCTTCTGTGGGGAAGCTTAGGCGGCTTATGCGAGTATCCACAGGAACGGTCCCTCAGAGTTTCACGTCACAGGCTCTCTCAAGGATTGGTCTATCATTGACGATATCCATAAGATCGCCGTTCCGACACTTTTACTCAACAGCCGCTACGACGAGGCGCAAGACAGCGTGGTCGCCCCTTACTTCCGCACCTTGTCGAAGGTGAAATGGTTCACTTTCTCGGAGTCGAGTCACATGCCACAGTACGAGGAACGTGAGAGGTATATGCAGGTCGTCGGTGACTTCCTCACAGGCGATGTCTAGGTGGTCGGACGCTGCCACTAGTCAAACAACAATATGTACTTCCTCGCCTACGTCGATATCGATATGTATGCTCAATGTCTGCAATGCCTTGGGTTTGACATCTTGGATATGGGCACGCTATTGTATGTGTGTGCGGTGATGTCAGGACAGCTTGTATGTGAATGCCTCGCGATCAACCATGCCTTTTGACCATTTGTACAGTAGCTGCCGTCCACGCATGCAACATGAGCGTGATGATCAAGACAATTCTTGGCTTCGCCGCGGGCGTGAGCGCAGTCGGGAGTTCAACTAGGTTATTTGTCACGATGCATGCACAGACGGGGTTGAATTGTTACGCTTGTTTCACTGCCGAGAGGACATGAATCCGCTGCTGGCGGTACAAAGCGGGACGTTCCAACCAGTACAAGGTCTACCACACATTCACACCTCCTTGAGCAAGTCCGCCCTTGACCCAAGTCCGCCCAACGTTGCGGACCCTGTCTGATCGGTCACCGAAGAAGTGGCCAGCGACTTCAGACCATAGCTGTCCTCCACAGGAGGACGCGCTGCGAACTTGATAGGCTCCAGTGAAGGAGGAGCGACAGTTCCTGTCATCTTCGTAGTGACTGCGCGACCCGTGGCGACGCGCAAGATGATGACCTCCGGGCTGATACACTGCGAGAGCGACCCCAGTCAGGCGAGAGATGGTACATTGCGATGCATATCCGATACTCACCATGATCTGACTGAGAACAGGAAGCACTAAGTTTTGTACGTTGCTGTTGCGGGCGTAGGTGATGATGAAGATCAGTCCAGTTATAGCATACGGAGTCGCGGATTCGACGAGCATGGAGGCAATAGAGATGTAAGTCGAGGCATGTTCCTTGCCGATGGTGTTCCTCGTGTTGTAGCTGATGTACAGCAGGCGACCGACGAGGAGGAGGGTGAGCAATATGTTGAGACCGATGGATATGGAGAAGTAAGGGAGCGTGAATTGCACGGTGGTCTTCGTCCATAGGCTAGCGTCAGGCCGTGAAGCCTGGAATATCGTCATTATGGACATGGCTGAGAATGCCTCGATGAGCTGAAGATCGTTCCGACGCGCGAGTAAGTGCTACTTACCGGTGGATGCCAGGTATACGATGGAAGGGAATACGACTATCCAGATCGTGTTCCAAACTACATAAGTCCTCCAAAGCTAGTGACAGGTATCAGCACTATCTACCGTGAGCTGAATTTGCTAGGAACGCACAAGGAGACCGTCCGTGAGGAAGTTGGCGATGATGTACGACGCGTTGCCTGCCGTGTTGATCCCATCGCTATAGAAGGCGAAAAACCATGCATTTGGGCCACCGGGGAAGCCTCGATTGTCGATGAACATGAGTTGCGTCATCTTGGTGTTGCAGGCGAGGTTGATGGTGCCCATCGCGAAGAGAGTTGATATGAAGAGAAGTAGCCATACGCGTCGAGTCGCGGTGTTCCTCCGAGACAGGGCAGGAGCACAGGTCTTGTAGAAGCATTCTGCGAATACGGCGACGTGCACACCTGCGCGGATCGCCTCGTCAGAGACGAATGTCCCAGAAACACAGGGAGCATAAGGGCTCACCGTAGGCTACACCGCCTAGCACGGCCCCAACAAGGTTGCTACGCTCGAGCCAGAGATCGGAGGCGCTTTCGCCAGGAGGGGCATAGGTAACAGACATTCTGTGCGGATGCGGTATGGAGGGTCCTGAGTTCGCGTGAGGGTTGCAGCATATAAACCACTGGTGCATATCACGTACCTTCTATCTCTCAATCTTGTCATTCGGGTCGTGGAAATGGTGCAGAACTGTTGTCCTGCGAGAACACCTCGGAAGACGGAACTCGAAGATGTTGGGCTATCTAGTATCAATCAGTAAACAGGACCAACAGGATATCGTTTGCAGGGTCGGTCTGAAGGCGGCTACAGTGAGCTCGGAGAGAATACGTTTATGGACATGAGCGAGACGCACGGGTTGCATACACCCTTATGAAAGATTGCGCCCTCCGAATCCTTCTTTCATGGGGTCTAGTTCGTCTCTCCGATGGGCGGGCCTCCTCGACCACCTGGCGTAAAGCGCAGCACAGACTGTATGCCCATGTAGGCACACGAAATATGGGCGGTGAATAGAGTGACGGGTGCTCGCTACAAGGCCTGCCATCGTGGCCGTCTCGAGCGAGCCGCTCGAGAAGGTAGTAGTGTTGCCCTCATGTATCAGTAGTGGTCGGCGCTGTGGGCACTGAGCGGGCGGATCACCGAGGACCTCGCCTTCGGATGATTGTGCCAAGTCGCCTAGTCGAATTCGGCGCTGTCTTTCAAGCTCCCCAGTTTGTAAAACGTTCTTCTCGCGATGCAGAGCTTCGCAGTGTTCCACAAAAGAACCACGCGGGGGAATTTGAGTGATAGGACGATGAGCTTCTTGGGCGGTATGGATAATTCAAGGACGTACTCACTAGATGATGCGCCGAAGGACCGTGTACTATACCTCGGATTGTTCGGGGATACCGCGGGATTCTAACGAAGACACGATCACAATGGGTCCCTTGTGTAGCACACGTTGCAGCAGAACTAAGATGCCTGCGATGTTTCGTTGTCAGCCTCTGATGCTCAAGTCTGTCTCACAAAAATTCGCGCTTACATCCTCAGACACCGCTGGGTGGAGAATTGATACTGAGTGGGAAGTAGTCTCTCTCTTCACCACAAGAGCTCACTCTCGTTGCCTCACAAACATGGAGCTCAAGTGTGTCCACGTATTCGCCATCCTGTTCTTTGTCACCACCTCCGTTTTGGCGGCTAGACGTCTCAATACAATCCGTCGCGAGACTGCCACAAGCCGAGTCGGCGAATACAGTGCGTGGGTTTCGGTGAATATGAGTCCTGCATTGCTCATACATTCCATCGCCGGACAGCATATCGCGGCCGTGACTTCCCCATGACGTGGACCATCCCGGAGCTCTCAGTGGTGCACCTTGCCCACGAGGACAGCGTCCATTACGACCTCGAAACCGACCTCGGAGTGGCGGAGTGGAAAGCAACGCTGCCAAGTGGAGGCACGCTCCTCTACTTGGGTCCGGAGCACCGTCCTTTCACGCTCTCAATATTCCATCAGCTCCGGTGCCTCGACATCATTCGAGAGACCATCGTCGATTTCTATCTCGATACATCTCCGAACGCGACGTACAAGAGACCGGAGCTGGTGCGGCATTGCATGAACTACCTCAGGCAAGCGGTGCTATGTCGGGCAGACCTGCGACTGGAACACGTCAGGGCACCCTCGGGGCCGAAAATCACGGTGTCAGAGGTTACTCACACCTGCCGTGACTGGACTGCAGTCTACGCCGCTGCTGAAAAGAACTACGCCGAGTATCTGTCACGCGTTGGTGGCATAATTGGAGTATGATGACATCCCGAGTTCCATGTGCCCGACGCCGCTTGGAGTCGTCAGTTGAACCAGGATAGACACACATGTAATACTTAGTCAACGAACACTCACAACGACCTGAACTTTGACAGCGGTGTTGAGCGGTCACCCGGCATAACGTGGGAGGCTACGGGTCTCCCTTAGGCAGACAATTGGGAGGGACTTTGCAGGAGGGAGGGCCAGCCTACAGACTGAGAGAAAACATGGCTGAAGAGGCGATCTCGGTAGCGCCCGAACCTGACACGGTATCATAGCCGGCGTCTAAAGGTCATAAGCATCGGCGCATAACTTATATACTAATACCGCACGAGTGTGAAGGGTAATGATGCCAGACATGGTGAATGAGGATACATGTGCACGCCAGGGCTTACTTCGCCTCCATACCATCGCGACTGGATCACAAAGAGTGACTACAAAGTCTTGTGCACTGGAAACTGCAGGGTGCACCCTACACGAGAACCTCTCCGAGTCCTCCGAGTTCGCATACTACCGTTAGGGGTTGGACCGCTCCTGCTCGGTATGCGTCGAATGTTGCATCATGTAAATGCCTCCATGCCTGCGTGAGCCCTGGTACAAACGCCGCGGTGCGAGGATGGACATGACTCACCACCTAACGGTCGAGCTCTTTGGTCTTGCCAGAAGTCTACCAAGCAATGTGACGCCGTTGCGGACTTGCAGGAAAGCTCAATGGTAGTGAACAGTCCCGAAGGGCAGCGAAATGCTTCGGACAGGGTCGGCGCCGACCGAGAAATGGTCAGAGTAGCCAGCAAGTAGCGGCGAGCGGGTGCAAAAATCATCGAGCCACTACCCAGATCCTCATTGACATCGAGGAACCATATGTCGATCTCGCTGGGGTCATGCAGCTGCGTAGTGGGATCAAAGGCGTCACCAGGCGTGGGTATTACAGCATGGAGGACGCAACTCTCCATAGCGTAGTCCATGTTGCGGAATTGCGCCACCGTAGACATCTAGGGATATATGAGTACACGATCTCCAACTTCTGCTTCATTGTGCTACCTTGTCTGAGATCGCGATGTGACGATCGTCAGGATAAACTGTGCCGAAGCCAGTCAACCTCTGTCTATCGTCCTCCAGCATATGGCGCGACTTGTCCGAGTTGTTCAATTGCAGCGTGATGGGTGGGAAGTTGACGACAGGTTGGAAAGGCGGGATAGAGGAGTCGGACAACACGCTATCGAGATGCATGTAGGGACTAGGATGGAAATCGTGTTGTCCCAATAGCTCGGAAGGCTTGCCTTGTCTCGATAGGGATATGGCGAAGAGGATGAAAGACAAGCCAGTGCAGCATGCTACTCCGACGGCTGACCAAGTGATGTACGGATCGTATCGACCTACCGAGAGTCAGTACGTCCAGGACATGGGGGAAAAAGCGGCAAACCTGAACTCTGGCAGTCTGCAGTACTGGCCGCGGCCTCGTCCCCTTGAGTGAGCTCCCTTTCAAGCGATCTTCTCTGGGGAAGCACGATGTAGTCGTTCCGGAGTGGCATGGGGACGGAGCGAGGAGGGTTGCAGGTATGTGCTAGCTGTGCTCAGGCTGCCGATGCACAAGCGGGTGCAAGTGCGGCCCGCACTGGCATAACTCAACAGCCATGCAGTTCGCAAACGAATGTCGTATTCGCCGCCAGATGCATCGGACGCATGAGTGTCTGGGGGCCAGATATCTCCGCGTTACGTGAATGAACCAGTTCATGCTTGGAAAACATCTCGGAAAACATGTACACAGGACGCCCCGCAACAACGATCTAGCCCATCTCCTGAGCTTCCGACACCCGCGGCCAAGCCACTTTGGCAGTACCCAAGCGCGGCGGGAGCTCGTGCCGTAAAGGCAGGGTGGAAACTGACTCGAACACAGGGGAACTCCCGCAGGGAGCTATCAGTGTCATTCACGCGAGTGCCGTTTAACCCGCGATAGGCCCTGACGGTCTCCCGACCCCATGAGCAGGTTTTGGCGGCTCCACTGGCATGGTCACGGTGTGAGCGTAGTCTGCGGTTTTCAGAGCGTTCCGAGGACATACCATATCCGGTGCGATTGCTCCAAGAGGAATAGTTCTTATCCACGAAGCCATAGATGGCGCTCCAGTCCTTGCACATGTGGGTGCCGCTCGTCCGTTCGACCTCGAAGTCCCGCTGTTCGAAGTCGCCGGGCTCCAGCGTCAGGTCAGGAGAGCACAGGATGTTCTGCCGTATGTAATTCAGGCAGTGCTTCAGATGCGCCGGAGTCGCGCCGTACATCTTCGAGAACGCCCGGTTGAGCATGCGCAAGCAGTGTATCTCGTGGAACATCGAGGTGACGAACGTCCGGTCATCTGGACCTAGGCGCACGTAGCCGTACCCAGGAGACGCCAGCGAGAGCCATGCTCCCTCAGACCGCTCGCCGAGGGGATGATAATGGACCGTCTCCTCAAAAGTGACAGGGCCCATTCCCACCTCGAAAGGCAGACTCGGAGGATAGTGATGGCCGCGATATGCTACCAAGGATGTGAGCAACCGGTGTCGGGAGGGATGTCAATACCTTACTATATTCCCCACCGTCCACTCTGGAATCAAGAGACGAAGTGTGCGATAGGAGATACGTCACATTGAGCAGGCCGATCGCTAGGAGGACGAAGGCCGCAAATCTTGCACTGTAACGACTGAAACCCATAGTGTCAGGAAGCAGACAGCACGATGATGGTTCAAGGAGGACGGACGAGGTGCCTACTAAGTTGACGGTGGGCTAGGAGATAAGTGGATCTGCACTCAGGCTTCCCGAGGGCACGGTGACCGAACACGCCGTAGGCAGTATCTGGGTCCGCTCAAGCGTAGATGATTCTTCCGATGTGTCTTCGGGCGTTCACGGAGGGCTTCTGAGCATCTCATGCATACTTTGGCGAGGCGCAGCGCATGATGCATGATAATAGACGGTCGTGCGACCGCGCTCGATATTAGGAACTTCCAGGCCACGATGTTGGTAACGAGGCCAGGCGCGCGAGTGGCTCCAATGTGAGCCTATTGTTGTCTGACAGACGTTGACAAGCCTGTTGACGTGCAGAGAGGATGACCCAACATAGTGAGAGTGGATCGAGCCAGCCAGCCAGGAGATGAGACATGCGACTTGTCGGATCTACATATGTAGATGAGCGTCAATACCATGAGGGCTCCGCGGACCGAGCTCTGCTATCAACCTGAGCAAACAAGACCACATAATCATGTACGGTAACGTCGACCTCTGTCGACCTTTGAACATTCGACATCGCAACTCAAGATGGCTCCTATGAGTCTGACATACATAGACGAACAGCGGTGGTAACGAATACAACATATCGAGCCCGCGCTAGATTACACTGGAACAGCGGCGTATACAAAGTAGATGGGAGCCCCGAACACGGGCTCGCATCTCGCTGTCCGACTCAGTCATCCAACGGATGGGGAACTATTTGACAAAGGATACCGTGTACGTCAGTATCATCCAGGTACGAGTGTTATTCATGATGGAGGCTCACCAGTCTCAGAAACAGTCATCGCTGCCTACGCCAGCGGTATCTCTAGCGGAGCCTCGTGGACAGCTGTTCGCGTCTTCGACTGGTCCCGCTGGAACAAGACAGTCAGGTAAATTAGCATTCATCGGATTAGGGTGCGCTCACGAAGGTCGGGAGCCGGCAATGCGTTGGTAGCGGCCAGCACAGCGGCGAGGACGGCGAAGAGTTTGGCGAAGCTGAACTGCATGGCTAGCGGAGAGACTCGGTTGGAGACTGTTGGACTTGGAGATGCGACTCTGCTTGAGACGATGCAGTCCTCATGACAAAGCCCTCAGTATATATACTGGCCTGCCTAACCTGTGCGTCCCTTTGAGAGAAGTTCGACGCAACCCAAGATCGGACGCGGTGCGAGACCCCGGCCTTGCCGTACATCATCGCAGTCTCGCACAGGACGTCCACAACTTCAGTGCATCAACCCTGCACGCTCCTCATCTATGGCGCTGGAAAGTTGATACCGCAGGCACAGACCTCCGTTATCATTCTGCTGTTTCTCCCGCGCCGACTTCTCACCGGGACCTGACTGCTAACAGTACTGGTCGTGCGTCAGGATGCAGGGGCATGATCTTTTGAGTATCCCTCAAGGAGCCACGAGCGTTCCTCGACTTAATGGATGCTCTGTCGGCGTCGCACAGCGGAGGGAAGCAAAATAATTATTCTCGCGATTTGACGATCATCGATTGTATACAGATAGCTGCTCAAAACGCTCCAAATCCATCTAAACCTGCTTCCCTTCAGTATGTTTGATGTACGCTGACATCGTGAACGTGTCCTCCTGAGAGAGCAGGTGGATATCGCCGAAGCCTGCGACTGTGTATCCGAGCCCTTCATAGACCTATGCCGGTGTTTCTGTCAGTGGTAGGAAGCAGAAGTAGGCGGGCCACTCACCCCGTCAGTGTCGCCTGACTCAAGGACCGAGGGTACTCCGGCCGCGAGAGCCTGCATATGGTGAGCCGGTCATCGACAATGACAAGAAGCTAGGTGCTCAACGGACCTTGTTCTCCGCAAACAGCATGAGAGCACGTCCAATGCCCTTGCGGTGGCGCTCAGGAAGGACCCCAATCAGTTGCAGATGGTATGCGCCGAGCTTGACGCCGGGACCCAGAGCATGCTCGACCATCTCGTCGTACTCGGTGAGGAACTGCGTCCGTGCTCAGGGTCAGCTTTTCATTGGTAGAGGTTGATATGAACCTGAGTCCACCAATCACGCAGACGGGGTTCGAGCTTTGCCATGAGCTGGTTCCACCCAGCCTCGCGTTGAGCCTCGCTGAGCTTGCTGTCAGACCCAAGAGCACAGGCAAGCAGATAATAGACGTACGTCGAGAGGAACTTCGAACCCGGCGGGAACCTGAAAAGACATCAATACCAAGACACGAACAGAACATACAAGTTTGACATACCAAACGGCTACACCTACTACGCCTTCGCCTGGTATTTCGGCAACGTGTACCTCCCCTTCGCCATTGGCGAGGGCAGCGGTGATGTGTGCCCTGTGAATAGGCTCTTGCAAGTCCCTATCGCCAAGGGCGAACCCGAAGAATTCTGCGCAGCAAGTCAGGGGACAGTGCGAATGCAATCGTGTGGAAGACGTGTAGTACTCACGGTACTCGAATGCACTCGCGAGTACCTTGGTGTATGAATCAATCTCAGTCTCTGTGTTCTAGCATTAGAGTTGCCTATCGCGGTGCAGGCAAACGAGGCAAGACCCACCGGAAGGGTTCGTGACTTGACGGACAGTGATGGACATGATGAAGTCAACCTAAGACGACGACCTGGTGGAAGGAGTTCGTCCGAGCGTGGGCGCGGTATATACTGACCGCTCAGGTATTGCACAAGAGGCCGCCATGAGGGAGCCGAAGATCCGAGCGTGAGGATGCGCCCATCGCAAACGCCCAGGCAGTGTGGATTTCTCATGTTCGACAAGATACGGAAACCTGAATGTCTGTCACCAGAACGAATGGAGTTAGAGCGACCTTCCGGTCTCTGAGATGGAAGACGGGGAACGCCTGCAGAAGAATGCATGGTATCCACAAACCCGAGCGTGGACGAAAGAACCCAGCGAAGTCGCGCCGATAGTGATGATTCCACAGTTCTGGCCTTCTTCCGACTCCTAGACCGTTATGTTCTCTCCGCCTCTCCAAGTGTGCATGCAGCTTCACGCCGAGGACACCGACGAACTTCTGTCTTCAGGGTCCTGCAAGAAGTTCGAGCTTGAATGTGGTGCGGTATCAGAATGTTGGGCGTGGCGCCTCCGCGCCCCTTGAGCCATGAGGTCTGAAAATCGGGAGGCCGAAAGGCGGTGGTATGGACGGAGTGCGCGAAGTGTGAGACCTTCTGAGGGGAACGGTATTCTTCCTTGCGTGATTAGTCAATAGCCGGCCAAGGGGGCTCCATACTGCTGCCATGCACGCCCACGCACTTGCACTCGCCATTGCGCTGGCCACCCTGCCATCTCTCCTAGGCAAAGTCAACGCCATGTCAGCAACGGTTAGAGAAGGGCTCCTTCCTTTCAGCTACCGGGGGGAAAACCTGCAGACCTACTACAAGGTCATCGGCGATCACCACGATCACAACCATACGCCCGTCGTTGTCCTTCACGGCGGCCCCGGCCTATCGCACGACTATCTACTCCCCCATGCCGACCTCTCCACCCTATATGGCTCACGCCTCGTCATCCTGTACGACCAGATTGGAAACGCTCGCTCTACTCACCTCCCTGACAAGCCGTCCACATTCTGGACGGTCGACCTCTTCCTCGACGAGCTCACCAACCTCCTTGAGTACTTCGGTATCCAGAAGGAGTTCCATCTCATTGGGCACTCTTGGGGAGGGATGATGGGGGCCGAGTTCGTCGCCAGGCGCCACCCCGCCGGACTGAGACGCCTGGTGATTGCGGATTCACCGGCCGTGTTCGACTTATGGACGAGATCGTTCCGAGAGCTTGTCGGGGGCTTCCCCCAACATGTTCAGGATGCCTTGGCGAAGGAGGTGGACGAGGATCGGCAGTCGTACTTCGCGGCGATGCTGCAGGTGTACGCGGTGCATGGTTGTCGGGTGCATCCATTCCCTGATGAGCTCATCAAGACGCTCCAGTACCAGTATGCCGACGATGCGGACAGGACTGTGACAGACGCAGGGTAAGCGATTCGCATGAAGGTACTTAAAAAGATAGCATAGCTCACATATGCCCGAAATCTGCCTAGCATCATCAAGAACTGGACTATCATCGACCGGTTGCATCTCGTGAATGTTCCAACGCTCATCGTCAACGGGCAGTATGACATCGCGCAGGACTATGTGGTTGAAGCGTACGCGGAGAAGATACCGGATTCGAGGAGGCTCAAATTCAATAGCGCCAGCCACACGCCGTTCTGGGAGGATAGAGAGGCGTACATGGAGGCTATTGCGGGCTTTCTCAGCCAATGAGTGGTCACGTATTGTTTGGGCACTGCCCTGCTTTACAGATAACCTGCCTTGTACTCATGTGAACAAAGTGTGCGTGCATATAGTATGTAACGAGACTAGGAGTATACTTACCCATGAACCAACGGCATCGAGACAGTTCCAAGGTGTCGTCCGCTGTACGTTGATCGCACGCATTGTAGCCATAGTACCAGTTACAAGGTTCAGATGCGAGTTGATGCAGGAGGTGGATGGGGAAATTGGCTGTGGATGCGTTTCGTGTGAGAGTCAAACGCGGCGGCGTACCGTCAACCCATGAGACATCATGCTACCTCGCGGTGCCAACCCTATAAAGACCCAACAGCACTTGCGCCTTTCGCGCTGCTTCATACGCGTCACGTAATTTGCTGTCTTCAGGGATTAGCAACCATCATCACTTGCTACGAGGTGAGAGCGCGGTATGGGCTCAGGGAACGTGCCTCGATGGGAACCAGTATGATGGCGAGCTTTCTCCAGTACGACTGTCAGAAAATCTTCATCCTATTCCGCTAGTGTGCAATCTGCAAGTGCCATGTCGTGCACAAACTTAACCAGTGGGTGTACTCGGTTCGATAGATCGTGAGCCCCGGGCCGTGCACGGTGACTGCATCTGACGCGTGGCAGATCCCCTGAGCTCCATACTATTCGTTCCTGGCGGTCATAACAGTGTCGAGGTCGGACTCAGAAGCAGTGATGTCGTAGAGACAGTAGCGGTCGATCATCATCGAGTGCACAAGGGATAAGTAACGACTTCAACCTTGTTATCGGGATTCGCGGCGACCGTGTTTGGTAACACAGGCGCTCGATGACACCGGTTGAGACGGAAGTCTGGCAGCAACCTATCATAAATTCATTATAGATCCTAGTGCTCATGAGGCCTAGGGGCGGGGTACCATGCACCAACCGGAGTTGTTCGGTTATGACAACTACCATCATCCCTTAAGCTTCCGTCCTCCGCTTTTGCCGGAAGACTCGGAGTGAGCCTGAGGTACATTTCCGGACGCGTCAGGCGGCTCATATGGTCTATAATTGTCCCATGTCGACCCCGAGTCGGGCGAGTGTCGCGTCGTTCAGCATGCGCAGTCAGCGCTCCGGCCGAGCTGCATCATATAAGACCACTGCAGTGGCAAGTGACGGCACCAACATCGTACCTCGCACCTTGCATTCCGACATGGAAGGAGAAGTCGATTTTCGCGCCAACGGCGTCGACAAGCCATGCAAGACCTGGTACAAGGTCTTCGGCGACTTCAAGACCTGGTACAAGGTCTTCGGCGACTTCAAGACCTCCCACCCAGCACCGGCCCCTCGTCGTGCTGCACTGCGGCCCGGGGGCCCCGCATAGCTACCTCCTCTCCCTCGCGGACCTCGTCGTGTTGTACGACCAGCTCGGTAACGGCAACTCCACCCACCTTCCTGACAAGAAAGGCGAGGCCGGCTTCTGGACGGAAGACCTCTTCATCGGCCAACTCGAACACCTCCTGCAGCATCTCGGCATCCAGGGTGACTTCGACCTCCTGGGACATTCCTGGGGTGGTATGCTCGCCGCGCGGCTCGCGACGACACATCCCCCTGGGCTCAAGCGTCTCGTCCTGATGAACTCGCTTGCGAGCATGCATTTCTGGGTCGAGGCTACGAGCCGCCTGTGCTCCCAGCTGCCCGATGACGTGCAGGTACGTTGCAGACCGCGCTCGTTAGCATGCTGTTGACACTGACGCGAAAGCCTTCGTCCAGGCGGACGCTGGACAAGCATGAGACTGACGGGACTACCGACTCGAAGGAGTACCAGGATGCTGCCGGCGTGTTTTATGCCCGACACCTCTGCCGCCTCGATCCGTGGCCGGAAGACGTCGCGAGTGCGCTGGAGCAGATGCAGGAGGACCCGACTGTTCACATGACCTTGTGAGTCCTGACCTATCATATTTCAAGAAGTCATGACAGCTCACTCACATGGCCTCTGAAGGATCGGTCCCTCAGAGTTCTTCATCGCCGGTTCGCTGAAGGATTGGTCGATTGTGGACGACATCTGGCACGAGATCAACGTCCCGACGCTCCTACTCAACGGCCGCTACGACGAGGGGCAGAAATTAATGTCCCGTTCTTCCGCGCCCTGTCAAAGGTGAAGTGGGTCCCCTTCTCCGTGTCGAGTCACATGCCGCAGCACGAAGAGCGCGAGAGGTTCATGCAGGTCGTAGGCGACTTCCTAATTCAGGAGGTTTAGGTGTAAAGTACAGGAAATGATGTGCGACACGGTCGTAGGCTTCGGACGTAAAGACTATTTCCATGAGAGAGCATCAGTATGCGTCTGCGGCAATCTGGTCAAGCGAAGCACGCACTCAACATCAGACGGCATCACTGTGCGCTGTGCGAGCAGATAATGCTACAGAAGAAATGCCTGGAAAGATCTGCAGAGGAAGCACCGTTTGGTCAAGAGGCATCGCGGGCACTTCAAGAGACGTACCACTCATCCACAGAGACCTCATACCACTTCGCTCGTTCGTGTTCGAGGCCCAACACCTCCCGCACCTTGCAGATATCCTCAAGATCGAAATGTGCATTGAGAGCGGCCTGCGAGCTGTTGTCCTTCAAGACGAACAACCAGACTTGAGCCAGCGAGTCCATCAAAATGATGTTCCGGCGCATACGGGGGAGGTGGGGGAAAGAAGTGTACNGGCGCATACGGGGGAGGTGGGGGAAAGAAGTGTACACCTCGCGCGGGATCCTGAGAAGGGTAGCGGGACGTCTCAAGACGATCAGCTTGCGGGCTTCCTCTGGCGACAACCCCGCAAGCTTCTCGTCGCCATATATCTGCTTGTGGAACTTGGTCCCAAGACGGTGGAGGCAATCCGCATCGAGCTTCAGTCCGTATGCGCGTGTTGCAACGGGTCCTTGAGGAGCCACCTTGTTTGCCTTTCGGAAGATGCGTTTCGAGGGGTCTGAAGATCCCGCGTTGAGCAAGGGAGCGGCGACCGCGGCAGACATCGCGAGGAGCAAGCACCAGTCCAAGAGTATGAAAGTGCGAATGGGGGAGTCGTAGGGGGGTCGAGACCCGTTATACGCCGCGGTTCAACTACCAAGCTTCAAAAGAAAGACAGGTGGTTGCACCTCATCATGAGTGCCAGAGGCCCCGTCGAACCCCGCCACGCGACGCGTGACGTCACCAAGTTGGGAACAATTGCGCGTACACGGTCACTGTTGTATGAGACGACTGGTCCGATACAGTCGCCGGCCTTCTCATAAGTAGATACAGCTGTTTGCGAAATGCTTGCGGTTTGAACTCCGACCACACGCGCGCGCGAACAATTCAAATAAATCCAGAAAATACGGGCGAGGCCAGTGATT
>WJSG01014941.1:0-15435 GCA_016618145.1 Sanghuangporus lonicericola | reverse complement strand
TCCTGGAGTTCTGAGAGGGCGTGCAGAGGTACCAAGCATTGGGTGCTGCTGGTCAGTTGACAATATTAGCTGAATTATCTGGGCTGTTCGACAATATTAGCTGAATTATAATGGTTGGCATGCAGGTTGTGCAGATGTCCGCAGTCTGTGATCTGGGTCCCCTAGTGTGAAGGATGGTCCTGGAGCTCAGAGAGAGCATGCAGAGGTACCAAGTGTTGGGCACTGCTCGTCAGTTCACAATATTAGCTGATTTATCTTGGCTGGCACACTGGTTGTGCAGATGTCCGCAGTCTGCGATCTGGGTGCTCTAGCATGAAGTGCAGCATGCATTGCACCACCTCCTGGTGTTCTGAGAGGGCGTGCAGAGGTACCACGCGTTGGGCGCTGCTTTGACCTTGACTTACCTGGGATGGGCCTCGATGTTATCAGTGACATCTCACGGCACAGTTATCATGGGGAAATGATAGGTAGCAATCAGCTGAGGCATTGTGAATTGAGAGACGGTAGTGGATGCTTCTTCTTGTCCTGGCACTCGTTATATATCGTGAGCATTCTTTCACATTACGTCTGCATGAGCTGACTTCTGCCAGATTGGAGCAAGTTCCAGACATGACATCTACTCCTGTCGCACTGCTTGATCACCATCAGAAACCGGAAGATCCTGCTGTATCCACAAGCACGATGCATGAAAGGATCTGCATTTCTAGCAGAGACCCTGATACAGTCGAGCCTTGTCTGGCTCGATCATAGAGTTGAACCGATCCGGAGCTCTGCCATCCCGTACGTCTTCTCTCTATATGCTCCCACCTGCAGCATCGTATTCAGATCAAGCTACAATTCACTAACTCATTGCATCTGGATTCATTAACTCCACGACGGCGGTCTATGGCGGACATCATGTTTGGTTGCGACAAACCCTGTTCTGTTCATATCATCTGCCTATCTCAATCCTCTGCAGTCCGGTTTGTCTTCCTTGAAGCTCCGCTTGCTTCTCACTTATTCCTCCCGGTCCAGATTAGTGTGCAGGACTATCTCAGGTCCTTGATGCATGCCGCAGAAGTCCCATGTCATTCGAATCATCTTACCTTTGTCGTGATGAGCAAGTATATCATCGGACTGAGCAAGAAAACGGTAGTACATCATCCCTCTGCCTGGATTGTATGTACAATTATTCTTACACCTGTTGTTACTCTGCAGTCATTTCTGAATTCCAAGAAGATTGTCTCGCCTAGACCGCAGCGCCAATGTAATCACTCACTCCTCTCTCAAAAAAGTTGGCATGTCCCCCGACTGCTGTAGTCTCCATGAAAGGGAACTACGCAATGTCAGCTCCCCATCCTTCCAGTGTACACTTACACATACTACAAGTCTCAGGGCCGATCATTGGACACCGCCATAGTTGACCTCGACAGTGCCATGTCTGTTACGAACAGCCTCCCTGGTACTATTCATTTCCTTTCCCAGTCATTCTATTGTTCGATCACCATGATTCCCATGGTCTCTCTCACGTTATTGTCTTCATTCATGATGTCTCTCACGCTATTGTCTTCTGACACTGTTGTTCCCTCATGTATATAAGACCACCAGCGCTACCTGGGGACCCTCAGTTTCGACCTCTTGTCCCCAGGTAAGCCAAGCTGTACTTCGCTCTGTAGATACCTCTCTCAATACATCTTGTCCCCAGCCCTGATCGTCGAGCATTGCTCTGCTCTCGCTGCACAAGTGCTCGTCGACGCCCCTGCTCGTCTCGTGAGTCTTCCCTGATCTCCCTCGACAATCAGTCGTAACAATGTCTACCCAAGGTGCCTATGTCATGTTGTCTCGTGTTCGCAGCATGGATGGTCTCACTGTCCTTCGACCATTTAGAGCCACAAAAATCGAGGACAGACTGTGTCCCGAGCTGCAAAATGAGATGTCCAGACTCGAGATCCGCGACCAAAAGACTATGGCCAGATACAATTACTCTTGATTGTCCGACATACCTGGTCTGGCTCCCTTTGAACAACCCTTCACGTAAGCGCCCTTTTCATAACATGGGAGACTTTGTGCTTATCTAACATAGTGGTCCATGCGTGGGCATGAGAACACTGGAGGACATGTCGTACTCAGATGCTGCGTCGCACTCCCCTCTTCGCTCTTCATCGCCCTCCCTCTTTGCTCTTCCTCGGCCTCATTCAAACCAACAATCATCCACTCTAGCTCGTACCCACCAATGTACAATTCCTCTCTCCCCTCTCCCATTTCAAATCAACCAGTGTCCTGTGGACCAATGTATATGCAATTGTCATCGTGATTGTCTCTGCTACCGACCTCCATAACAAACAGAAGAAGCTGACATCCCTAAAGCATGTGTCCGTGTATGTTGATTTGCCTCTCCTCCACCATGACCGCATTACTGGCCTGCATACATCATCAGGTTCATGCTCGGCATTGGCCATGCCCGACTTATCTTCTCTTGTAACCATGTCACACGTCGGGGAAACGCGCACAACAAGGCAGTGAATTTTCGTGCACCACAAAGCACTGGGGCACACGGTAGGTGTGGGTCGGGATTACCCGTGGCTACATCCGGCGGTAGCGGTTCGTCAAGGGTGCGTGCCTTCTGTCGAGGTCTGTAGAGCGGGCCATGTGTCTCGATATTTTGCTATAGATGCCCATCACTGTCGTCGAGTATCTCCCATTAGTTGCAAAAACAATGGATCTTCTATGGAAAGAAGGTCAATAAGTACTTAATCTGGATACTTAGTCCGCAACGGAGTCCAGCACTGGTGGCATTGACAATGTCCGCTCCTCGTCCCCGTATTTAACCCTAGTCGCACCCACAAATGCGGGCCATACTCACTGCTCGCCACGGTCATCTCCAGCTTCCGCCTCGCTATCCGAGTCATTGTTCTCGGGTCGCTGCGCTGCGTCCACGATCGCAGTGCGTACTCATGCCGCCGTGTTCGCATTTTCGACTTCCACAGCAACTGTGCTTTGATACTCAATGTCTTCCTCGATTAAACATCCGCCTATACGTGCGCGAGCGACGAGTATGGTCCGGGGCAAGCTCAACTGTACAGGGCAGCGACTCCGATGAGATAGCACAGTCTGAGGCTTGGGGCGCATCCGTTGGGGATTGGGGCTATCCCCAGAGAGTCGTCATGGCGACATTCGGTTATCTATGACGTCGCCTGGAGCAGGAAGAGTGGAGGAGGCCAGCCAGAACGCAAGTGCGCGAGGAGTGCACACTTGTCATGTGACCACATATATGCCGCATTTGGCAAGGAGGAATGGGCGTCTCCCTGACCTATAAGTCCGCTCCTCCTTATTGTGCCAGCCGAAGCCGCCTCTCCCCTCCTTCCACCATCTTGCTGTCCTCTGCCAGCTTAAGAAGCATGTTGTTCCTGATACACCCTCAAACGACCGGTCCCACTGCGGACTCTGACGAAGCAACTTCACCACTTGGTGTCCTCGACTGTCGCTCGACAGCATGGTACATCCTCTCCTTGTGTCTTTGTTCTATGGGCCTAGACCTCTTGTGCAAGAGTTGAGTATGCTCTCCTGTAACGGTATCGCATATAGGTGCGTGCCTCGGTTGCAGGCTACCATCTTTCTCTTGAGCAAGGTGAGTCGGAACTCGGACAGTGGAGGGTGCAGGTAAGCTGCTTGTTGTTCGCTTGCATATGTCACTCCGGTGAGTCCAATCATGTGCGCTCCATCTCTGCTCTACCATGTATGGATATGGTGCGTCTGCGCCGTGTTCATGATTGTTGTGGGTTTGCTTGCTCGTCGTTGAAGCTGACATTAATGACTGGGTGATACATCGTGTCATACGTGCATCATGCTCGTGACTAGAGAAGGGCTTATTGATGTATTAGTACAATTTTTGAATACCACATCTTTTCTGATATACAACCACTGCAAGTGGACGATGTGTCCCGCTGGGTCCGTGATTGCCTGCCCAACGAGAACTGCCAATTGGCTATCGCAGTGACAATTCAGACAGGTTTGCCGATATGGGTCTACCAAGGCCGACAGAGAACGATAGAGCTCCCTGCCAGCTTCTGTAGAGCTCGATAGAGCCATCGCACAGGGTCTATCGAGCTCGATAGAATCGTGGTGACGGCTCTACCATGCTCTATCGCGCACCCCAGTCCTTTCCCTATGGATTGGTAGAGCGCTACTGAATTCTACGGCATCAATCATGCGCTGACGGACGACTACCAGCTCTGTAATAGACTACGAGGACTACCGTATACTAGGGTAGGTACTGCTGGTTTCCCGACGCACATCTCTCATAAGGCATCCAAGCAATCCATATCACGTCATCTTCATCCGTTGCTTTCTATATGCACCGTGAATCATCCACAGTGTCCGTGCCGGTAGCACACATTGTGTATGCATGTCCACGCCCAGAAGTGCGAGATATTTTCCTTGCCTGTGCACAAGATCTCCATCGTACGAGACAACATATCATCAGCCCTTTGCTCACAGATACAGGTACCTTGCATCGTTACCTTCTTAACATTAATCATCCAGATCTGTCGTCCCGCGCATACCAACATCAACATCCTCAAGCCATCTCAATTAGCGGACACCCACATGCCGTTGAGTTGTGTCTTATTATTGTTTTAACTTGAATCCTTACTCATCCACGACATGAACAGATGCAAACATCGTTCCACGTACAGATCACTGATACGGAGTGCGGCCTCACTCGCATTAATATGCTGGATGTGTAAGTTATAATGTCACCGAGACACCTACGAGAACATATCCGATGTAGATCAAGCCCACGTATCCCACTGCGATCCCGTCCAACCTCGACTGGCCAAAAAGTGCATGCTGCTGTACATGTACCGACGTCAGGTCCCTGATCCTTACGTGTACATGCCACACGCTCGTCTCCATGCTCCATGGTAAGTTATCAAAGCAGACGGTCTTGGTACGACAAAATTTCGGACTGACATACTACGTGCTCTAGTCCGTCATCAAGCCACCTCTGTGGTCGTCAAGTCCATCCCGGTCGCCCCAGACCCTGCACCCTCCCCGTAGACAAACCTGTGGCTAGTATCCAGTCTTGACACTGTCGTAATACGACAATGGCAAGCTCCCTCAATCATCACTGCACACGCCTGATTGCCAGCCGATGGCTGTTGCGGCCTGGTCCGATCAAGAATTCGCAATCTCCTCCAAATATGACTGCTCGATTCACCAGTCTCAGTTCGCTTGTTCATGACCCTCCCTGAATGAGGCCATCTATCACTCCGGCTTCATATGACTTGTAAGTCAATGACTATTGATTGCTCTAAAATCTCTCATTAATTCTCTCTGGACCACGTTCATTCAGTCACCCAGTCACCCAGTCACATAATCGCTCAGTCACTGTGTCACTGGGTCACCGTGTAATGTCACCGTGTAATGTCACCGTGTAATGTCACCAGGTCACCACGTAATGTCACTAGGTCACCGCGTAATGTCACTGTGTCACTGCATAATGTCACCGTGTCATTATGTCATGTCACCCTCGGAATCCATCATGTGATTGTGACTTGTTTGTAGGCACCCGCGCATCGTGGATTCTGACGCACCCTATCTGCTCTCGGCACCTCAAGCCCTTTCTCGACTTCTCTACGCATACAATACGCTGCAATGTCTTCCGATCTTATCAAGCAACTCTTCAAGGTGCATATAGGCTCTAATAGCAAGTTGATATACTCATTCTAACGCGCACCTTTGCAGACCCTCACGTTTGTCGCTGTTGTTGCTGCCAATGGCCAAACTACCTTTCCAGACTGTGAGTCACTTGATTATACGAATTTCACTACTCATATATGCATTGTCCTTGTTCACAGACCCTCGACTTCCACCTAAAGTTCACCATTACTCCCGCCTGCATCAATGATAGCAAAGTCACATCAACCTCACGCGGCAACGCGATCTTCCCCCTCATCTATCGGCCCGGACTCTTCAACAAGGGCTGTATTCAATCTGCTCTACGTTTTCTCACCTGCTCATCTCTATCTAGTACACCAAAGGAACGTTTGATCCGACACACGTCAGTCGGTACGTGAATCATTGACTATCATCTATCTAGCAGCGTACTCATCACGCGTCCTAGTGTCCACCAGATTCTGCGCGAGCGAGGCATTCTCGTCTCCATTGCCTCCATCAAGAATCTGTTCCTCAAGAAGTAGAGCCCTTTTCTCCCCTATCAATCTTTGTTTATTATGATGTAGATCTATGCTCGTGCTCCTGCACCGCTTTGTATATACCATGCACTCTGTAATCGTCAATCCCACTGCTCTGTGTTACGAACAGCCTCCCCGGTACTATTCATTTCCTTTCCCAGTCATTCTATTGTTCAATCACCATGATTCCCATGGTCTCTCTCACATTGTTGTCTTCATCCATGATGTCTCTCACGCTATTGTCTTCTGACGCTGTTGTTCTCTCATGTATATAAGACCACCAGCACTACCTGGGGACCCTCAGTTTCGACCTCTTGTCCCCAGGTAAGCCAAGCTGTACTTCGCTCTGTAGATACCTCTCTCAATACATCTTGTCCCCAGCCCTGATCGTCGAGCCTTGCTCCGCTCTCGCTGCACAAGTGCTCGTCGACGCCCCTGCTCGTCTCGTGAGTCTTCCCTGATCCCCCTTGACGATCAGTCGTAACATTAGGTCGAAACTTCAACACGAGCACTGGCGTATTCCTCCCCTCCCACCCTCCGTCGGTTGATCGCTGGTTCTATAACCACGCGCCCGGTGTTGAGCTGTATTTGTCGCTGTTGGTTTTATAACCTACGTGCTCGGTACTACCTTCCTGGAATGTGTTGGAACAAGACGTCGTTCCGGGGTAGCAGGGAGCCCATGTCGCAAACGCGTGGGGAATTCGATAACGAAGGGAAGGGTATAAGTACGTAGCTATGATCGCGATAGGTACGAGATCTTGCAATAAGTTGCCGAGCGTGAGCGCACCAGCTTGCCTGACACCCGATGCCCGACACACCACCCTGCCCGTACTGCCCGTCCTGCGCGACGCCCACCCTGTTCGCCCAGTAATTCCAACAGAATGCTCTCACGGTTAGACTCTGAGGTCCACTGTTCGCACAACCGCTTGACTTGGCATCAACAGTTGGAGCACCACTCTGGATCCAACCACACACAGTTGTAATAGGTGGAACCACGTCTTCCATGTAGCAGCAGCAGAAGCCCACCATTGGAACAACCGTGCCCTAACCGACGTGACACCCTTCCGACCACGGTCCACAGGTGGGGGGTTGGGCAGCAATCCGAGATACCAGATACGTCTACCCTAGCGCAGAGTCCGCCGACCTCATTCACGCTCGACTCGCACAACCAGTGGCGACCACCACTGCCAGTGGACGCCCCCTGCGCGACTCATCCCAGAGTGCAGTCAGCCATCCCGGTACACGACCCCCTAGTCGCATCCCTAGCCACACCAATACCCCTCCCACTGAATCTCCACACGGCGGATCCCGTATTCCTCTTCCCACCACGCTTGTTCTTGCCAGCAAGCGCCTGCAACGTCGAGCATCAGGATCCTTCAGTCCAGTTGCCACCACCTCGGCACTACCTCCTCAGTCCCAGCCGGAGGAACGACAACCTGACATTGTCCTCAACTCCCCGCCTCGGACTTCCCCACCACCTCTTCCTTCACGGTACCCTTCGCGGATGACTACCCCTAGTGCTCCGTCGCAAGGCTCCTTGCACCCCACCACACCGCCACCCACCACCCCCACTCTCCCTACCATGACGGCTACTTTTGATGTCACCAAGCTCCTGCCAGTTCTACTGCCTCGAGAGTATGATGGCAAGAATGCTCAGGAAGGCCTCACCTTCATCAGCAGCACCAAAGCCTATCACGGAGTTGCCACCACAGTGCAAACCTGATCTGGATGGTCGTCTTGAACCGCCTCACAGGCGATGCTGCAAGCTGGGCTGGGCCACATGTCATTACAGCAGCTACAACAACTCCTTGGCCGGATGTCACTACATTCGAAGATGCGTTCAAGGCCCACTTCTGCGCTGTAGACAACAAGGAGGCAGCCACTGCTGAGCTGGTCAAGCTTTGCAAGGCTTCGCACAAACTTGGCATGGCCAAGGAGTACACTGCTGAGTTCAACATGGTGGCTGCTCGGACTGGGTTCTCCGATGACGACAAGCGCGAGCGCTACTGTGAAGGACTCCCCTACCGCATCAAGGACAGGCTTGCCGCTACTGCTCATGACATCTCTACCCTTGTCAAGATGCAGACGGTTGCCTTGCAGATGGACCAGCACCTGGCACGGCGGTCAGAGGAGCGACCTCGCACCGGGAAGTTCCCAAAATGCGGCGAGAAGGTAGCTGCGAATAAGGAATGTCCTCCTACCTCCGGTCCCTCCGGTCCCTCCGGTTGCTTTGTCTGCGGACGAAATGGTCACAGGGCTGCCCAATGCCCGGAGAGGAAAGGCGGTCAACGTGCCGCAGCCTCCTCGTCATCCTCCACGACGTCGGATGAGGTGGTTGCCCTTCAGTTGCAGCTCAAGGCACTGGAGGAGCGCATTGCCACGCTGACGACAATGAAGGAGAAGGAGGGTTTTTGATTCGAGCTGCGCTAGATGCCGCGCGCACACGCTAAGGCTGGGCTCGGATCAGATCTGTTGATCTGTTGATCCGTACCCACAGGTATCGACTGCTCTGGGAGACTCGACCTGGATCTGCACAGGTATCCGATCTGTACCACCCGCGCAACACCTGCAACCCATGCGTTGACCTGAAACCTGCAGGTTTGACAGGTACCTGTACAGACCTGTGTGCAGAGCAGAGCATGATGGCCTCTGCAAGACGACGAAACTCCGCCACTGGCAGCATATTCATCAGTGAAGTCCACAATTTCATATTGAAGACTCAGTGCGTAGTTATTAAGTAGTAAGCAGTCGTCGACTTGTCGATACATCGGCACGCAAGGATGTGTTAAGTAGCGTGAATGAAATCAATTAAATAAACGGCGCAAATTGGCGCTACAAGTACATGGTCAAACAAGAAGTATGCAGCGGTGTTCTACTAAAGCATTGTACATAGCAAACTAGTCAAAAGCGGACCCACCCTCTGACATGAAGTCCTCAGTACCAGACGTTGGAGGGACCTCCACACCCTCCTCGGTGTCCTCATCCTCGTCCTCATCCTCGTCGTCACTGATGACCGTGACATTGGGGTTGTCAGTGTCCTGGACCTCAGCAGGGTCGCCAAGAGACTCAAGGATCTCGCGCTGGGGCACGAGGTCCGGGATTCGCGCCCATGAGCCGAGCACAGTGCTTGCGCGAACCGAACTGTCCGATAGCGAGTGCCGCAGACGGGAGACCGTGAGCCGGCCGCGAGAGAAGGCCCGCTCCGACTCGGACGATGTTGCTATGAAGGGATACAGTGAGCATAGAAGAGGCAAGGTACTTCGCAGTCACTGGACTCACCTTGCACTGTCAGATAATCGAGGGCCATACGCGCGAGCGGCGCGTCGAGGGAGCCTGCCAGGAATCCATTCCAGTGCGGCAAGGGGTCCCGGATTGCACCGTTGACAGGAGTGTTGAGGTAGTTCTCAAGGGTGTCGTAGTCGGCTGTACCGGTGCGCTCGTGGATGGAGGCGAAGATGGAGCACGTTGCCTATGCATAGGTGGCTCATAAGATTCGTTGTAGGGCCCACATACAATGAGATACTTACCGAGGAAGACGATATGGCGGAGGCAGCGTTCTGTGCGCTGCGATGCCCGGGGCGCGGCGCAGACATCGACAGAGTTGCATGACCAGACTCGATGTCCTTGGGCTTGTAGTACGTGTCCCACTCGTCGTGGACGAGCTCTTCAACGACCTTAATCCAGGCGGCGGGCCACTTGTGGTGACGGAAGTAGTCGAGTTTGTAGGCAGGATGCAAGACTTTCAGAAGACGTGTGAGTACATCCGCAGCTGATGAAAGATGAGTGCTTACCCATCGCGATGCGGTAGATAATAGAATCATCAGTACGGGAGTAATACTTGTCCAGAATCGCCCGCCCACGCTGGGCCGCCGCAGGGATGATGGGCAGGAGATCATTGCGGTCGGCGGTCCGGTCGAGGAATTCGGTGAGGACGTCCATGTACGGGATGACCTCATGGACAAGAGCCTTCATGTTGTGGGACATCTCATGGGTGGCGTGTAGGAATGCCTAGTAGAATGAGTAATGAGAATTAGACTGAATGCGTGTCAAGGGAATGGACTCACATCGAGGACATCATGCAGCTGCTCGATGATGATCCACTCATCGTCGCTGAGGATGTAGCGTCGAAGCCGCATACCCTTCTTACCCTTGGCATTGAAAAGGGCCATGTCGCACAGCTCGTCGAGGACAGCACGCATCTCGAGGGCACGGGCGAGCACAGCGGTGACTGTGTTCCACCGCGTCTTGACGGGGTGGACGAGAACAGTCGCGTTGAGGCCGGCTGCTTGCGCGAGCTTCGCGATCTCCTCCTGCACTGTGGGGCTAAACCACGCCTTGGAAGCGAGAGTGAGAATCTAATCAAGAAAATCAGCCGAGAGGTAAGTACCAAATGGGGCGTGATAGTACTGACCTTCTCCAGCGCAAGTTGGCCACGACGAAGATCACCGCGGTGAACGTTGACCTCGGGCATGTTGTCGAGCTCCTCGATGAGCGCTTCGTCGGCGGCCTCGCGATCCGGATCTGCATCGGTGTTGTCCTCTTCCTCATCTGCCTCCACATCTCCTATGTCTCCGGAGTCCATGTCCTCCACCTCCGCAAGGATCTCGTCAAGCTCCTTCTGGAGCTCGTCGAGTTCGTCGTCATCGCCGTCATTGTTGTCACTGGAGGCTGCCGCAGTGTCGGACTTGTCCTTCCCTGTGACGCACTTCCTCTTGAATTGGGAGAGGATAGCCTGTTGAAGACATCAGTGAGTAGCCAGCAGGACATCAGAGAACCTGCACGAACCTTCACCGCGAGGTTGAGGATGTGGTCGAAGCAACGGACCCTGACACGGGTGCCGTGGATGCTTGGAGCAAGTCGCTCGACCTCTTGCATCATTGTAGTGTTGTTCTCGGCATTGTCGCACGTCACGCCGAGGATCTGCACCCAGGAATGTCAGCCCATGTATGTGCACATAGTAGAATAGCATACATACCTTCTGCTCGATGCCGTATTCACGCAGGCATTCCACAAGCTTTTCGGCAAGGTACTTGCCCGTGTGACTCTTGGTCAGCCTACAAAGAGAATCAGCACAATGCGGTGAAGACGAGGAATGGTAAAGCACTTACTTGACGAAGTCAAGTATGATGACTTGAATCTATCCTTCATGGTGCCAATGTGCGGTGATCCTGAGGAACGCATATACGTTCGGGGCAGTCCAGCCATCGAGGGTGATGCTGATCTTCCCATCGTGATCCTGGGGAATGCAGGTAGCTGCGTGAGCTTCGAGCACATGGAATAGCCACGGAAGAACAGCCTGAGGACGTACCATGAAGAGTTTGATGAGGCAGACTTTAGTGTATGCAAGGATCGTATGTGCGTCACGAATAGCGTGAACTTGCGGCACTGTTCAGACCAGATATCCTCCACCTGGCGCTCTGATGTATATGACCACTTTCACCCGCCCAAGGTTGCTATCATGCGAGGGAAGGTCCTGCATGCATTTGTGTGCAAGCGGTGAGTCTCTCCCACCTCACCGCCGCCGCACTCTGATGTATTGATGTATTGTTTCATTTCAGCAACCCCTCCACGGTTCTGCACCGTGCGGACTACGAGGATTCGACCGGAAACCTCGGGAGGCACGTCAACGCCTGCGACCCCGTCCCCACTGCGCAGACCGGGATGATCGAGGCATACGCCAGTGGGGTGACGTACTCCCGCGCCAAGTTCCGCTATACGACCGCCATGTGGTGTGCACGCTGCCATCGCCCGTTCACTATTGTCGAAGATCCCGAGTTCGAGATTCTGTGCCGGATGCTCTACAACAAGGTCGACATGCCACTTGAATGAAGTCTAGCAACTCACTGAGGATCGCCTCCGGCTCCATGCCGCCGTACTTCGCCAAAAAGGCCGCCTTCTTCTCATCCGCCTTTGGACATGTCTTGCGGCTTTTCTTGGCTTTGGCAATAGCAGCGGTCAGCGCGTTCACGGGACTGAGGGAGGGAGTAGCGGAGGGGTCGGAAGCACCAGCGGCGGTGGCTTTCTTGGTCTTCTTTGCCTTCTTGGCAGCTGGTACCTTTGCTGCAGTTGGGTTGGTGGTCGTGGCGTCTGACGTAGGAGGTGCGCCCGAGCTAGCGTCCGTGTTGCGGCGACGCTTGTTGGAAGATGATGCGGACATGATGCGGGCTGAGAGACGGGGATAGATTGTCGGTGAGGTGTGAACAGAGAGAGGGAACGAGACGTGTTGTACCCTGTGTGATCCTCTCCTCCTTCTATACGTCTTCGCCTGGCCAAGCTCACCGGCCTTCCGTACTTCTCACCACGTAGCCCAGTGCAACTCGTGTTCAGGAATCCAGAGACCATTGCCGTGCTCTGTGCGTGCCAAGAGTCAGCTGGAGAGCCTCTGATTGCACAATCAGGCTCGCCATTAACCCTGTCTTAGGCTATGTTGCCCAAGTGCGGTGTCCTCGGGCTCCGTATTTGCGTCCAGCATCGGGTATAATGTTGTCCAGGTTCGCCTCAAGCGGGGGCCTGTATACCACACAATTGGACCTGACATCGATAAGCGTTAGCCTGCCTCGCTGCATGCAGTCACCTCCAGCTCAACGTGCATACTAGAGCTCGAACAGGACTTACGGGGCGGCGCGTGGCTTGAAGCAGATGTATCGAGATTAGCAGATAAATGATTGCTGAAGGGCGAGGTCGAAAGAGACCAAAAATGCCCGCAAGAGCTGACCCAGCATGAGAAGGTCATAGAAAGAGAGGCAGAGATGGAGGAGAGAGGATGGGGACGATGTGCTGGCTCCAGTACGCTGGCAGATACAACCAGCGAAACCTTGGACAACATTAAGCGCTCTCCGCCGTCTTCTTCCTCCCACATCAACAACCTGCGGACGGTACCCCCTCGTACTTCTAGACCACCTCCGAAAACTCTCGCTCTCAACGCTCTCTCCATGCTCGCAAGCAGAATCGGGCCCTGGACTGCAAACAATTACTCTGGAGTCGGTCAATTAGCCGATACACGCCGTATGATCGTTATCTCAATCATACGGGCCTCAGGCGCCTGCCCAGTTCGAGCTAGTATCCACCTCACGTTCAACCTCGTGCGGTGTCTTTTGTTCTCACTTTGCCTCGTGCACAGGTATGTTTCGGATTGCTAATACTTGCGATGATATCTGACTCCAGCAGGCCACGTTCACGGATGTACGGAAGCCCGACAAGGGTGCGCGGGCGCCATCGACTCGAACTTGCCTTGAGCGGCAAGTTCGTGTGCCCATGCAGGTATCCCTACTCATCAACAGCCAGTATCCCACTTCTTCCCCCAGTCCCCGCTCTCGCTTCTGCTACCTTTACTGTGATGCCGCTCATTCTGCCCCCGAGAGAGCAAGTTGCGCCCGTGCAGGCCGCGCAAATCTACCTCCGTGGCGACACCTTCTCGCTTCACACCGCTACAGCCATCCACACGCTCGTACTTACCGTCGAAGGCGTTGACGATGCTATCACGGTGCGCCTCATACCCACGTTTATGACTACTGAGATGTACTGACGCACTTGCAGTTCCTCTTGCCCGCCGCAGAGCCTATCTCCTTCCCACGTTCACAGGCGCGAGGGTGGTTGCGTATGATCCAGTCCACGCGCATGAGCCGCATTGGCATTACGCCTGGGCAGTGCGAGATCCTGCGCGATCTCGTCTTCGTGTACCATGCCGCCGGTGCTGAGTATGAGCGCAAGCTGCACGCGCAGATCCTTGCGCGTGCCTTGGTCCTCATCCTCAAGAAGGCTGCTTGGACCCACACTCCGAAGACATCGTTTGAGGGACATCTCCGTGAGCTTGCTACTCTTTGGCATGGTCTTTATCCCCCTGTACGTCTCCTCCATTGTCCATTCAGTCACCAGTTGTCGATGCTCATGCATATCTACTACTATCTAGGAGATCTTCCAGTGGGAGAACCTTCCCAGCATCGACTTCGATGCCGAGCACTGGGAGGATGACCTCCGGTTTCTCGCTGATGGCCGGTGTGAGGCGTTCTCGAGTCCAAATGGCCCGTGGGTCTGGGTTGCGGCGTCTCTGCAGGTGCTGATGCGCAGCAGGTCTTCAGAGTCAGTTGAGCGTGCGGAGAGTGACACATGGTCGCCGCGTCCGGCCTCCAATGACGACGACGACAACAACAAAGATATGCCGGAGCTGGAGGAGATGACTGAGTAGGACTAGAACTGTGTTGTATTGTGGTCCTCTGTAACGCAAAGCCGCATTTTCCTGTCTACAGTTAGCGGGTACCTGTCACGGATCCCTGCCTGAGCCTAAGACCCGATCTGGATCCGCGCACTGACCCGTGCGTGGAATACCTGTGTACGGATCACCCGAACCTACGGGTTTCTGTGTGGGTACCTGGGAGTTGATCCGTGAAATACCGGGACCCGAGCCTAGCCTTAGCGCACGCTCATGTACCAATAGTCGCTACGCTGTACTGGGATCATCGTTTATTTATGAACTCAATCATGATGGACAGCACTTCCACATCCCAGTACGACTGAGCGGCAAGCGGCGAGAGAAGGATGTGGTGGCCATGGTGACAGTGGGGCCACTACAAAGTTTTTCCATTGACGGTTTGTGGAGGAGAACTGTGTTGCTACGTGGAAGCTAGCATTCCCCATTCGTTTATACAACATTGATGGTACAGAGAACCATGATGGCTTGATTGCAGAGGTAGTCGTGCTAGAGATGACGATTGGGAACCACCAGGAGCAGGTGGTGTTTATGGTGACAGACGTAGGTGACGAGGATGTGATCATCGGCCTTGACTGGCTGCGCGAACACAATCCAGAGATTGACTGGGAGTGTGGCTCACTGCGCCTATCCCGCTGCCCTTCAACATGCCATGCTAGTAAGAAGGCACCGGAACCTGCTGCAACTGTGACGCGTGATACGGAGGTCAGGCTCACGGCGCGTTCACGTTCCGATCGGGTCCGGAAGGCCAAGAAGATTGGCAGGGTGTGTGCAGCGGTGATGGTCGAAGAGGTGGATGATGTTGATGAGCCACCATTGTTTAACGAGGAGGAATGGGATGGATCTGAGCTGTTACGAACAGCCTCCCCGGTACTATTCATTTCCTTTCCCAGTCATCCTATTGTTTGACCACCATGATTCCCATGGTCCCTCTCACGCTATTGTCTTCATCCATGATCTCTCTCACGCTATTGTCTTCTGACACTATTGTTCCCTCATGTATATAAGACCACCAGCGCTACCTGGGGACCCTCAGTTTCGACCTCTTGTCCCCAG
>WJSG01014917.1:0-15660 GCA_016618145.1 Sanghuangporus lonicericola | reverse complement strand
AGGCGTGCAAGGGTCGTCAGAGAGTAAGTATGAGTGTGAGTGAGGGGAGGGGCGGGGTCCAGACTCCGGAGGTGAGGTACGTGTCGGGAGTCGGGAGGGGGTCGTTCGGTCCGTCCGACGCGGTAGGAGGAGAAGAGGCTGGGGTGCCCGGAGTCGCCTGCGCGAGCCAGCGTCGACGAGGGGGGAAGAGGGCACCAGCTGAGCGCGGGAGGAAAGGAAATATAGGCCAAGGGCGCGCGTCACAGGGCCTCTGGCCGGTGGTAGAGCGCCAGGGGAGGGCGCGAGGTGGGGGGAGAAGGCTGTACGTGCCAATCTTGATTCGGAGGACGATGGAGGAGGGCAGCTCAGCGTGGGACGCTGCAATCAGGCGAGGGCGGCGCGATTACCATGTCGACGTGCGCGTTGAAGCCGTCGTCGACGGCTGATGCTGCTGGCGGCCACGCTGTCGCGTACGCGCAGAAGTGAGATCTCTGCCGATGGAACATCGTTCTGGGAGGCCATCTCGCGTTCGCGTGCGGCGTGCGGACGTAGAGCTGCGTGTCGAGCCCAAGCACTGGTTCTCTTCCCTCGTCGTCTGCTCTTCCCGCCGGGACCGGAAGCTGCGAAGCCAGGGTGAGTTTGAGCGTGGTACGAGCGTCGCGGATATGGTCTAGCTAACCTCGAGCAGCTGGCAGAAGATGGCAGTTCTGGGAGATCGTCTGCACGGTCCAACCAGGAACCCCGCAGACATCATTCCAGCTTCCCGATCCATCTGCTCGTCCAGATTCAGATCTTACCATCAGCAGCCCCGATTTCATCCCTTTCTGCTCTTGTCCACTACCACCTCCTGAATCATATTGTGTTTCATGTCACCTCTTGGCACCTCCACCGTCGTCAGCTCACAGCTTTTCCAAAATGTTCACTTCAACTGACGCACACGGTGACCGCGGCGACAGCGACACGCAGGGTTGTCGGGAGAATCGTCACAACTTCAGATTTGGACGTGCTCTCGCCAATCGTATCTCCCGCCCAACTCCCGCCCTACTGCTCAAAGCCCCCTTATGCTAGTAGGCACCAATTTATCATTGCTCGTCGCTCTATCTTACAAAGCTCCAGCAGGAGGTCCGTTGTCCACGTCATGCCTTCGTAGGCGTTTGAAGTTTCCGTCACTTCCTTCCCAAGTAAGTACGCACTTTGGTTAAAAGTCTACAATCCGATTATGTACACCGCGGTATGGCGGTGTTCATCTTGGTTGATTATAGAGCCCATCGACGAGCCAAGCATCCGGGTCGTNAGCCCATCGACGAGCCAAGCATCCGGGTCGTCTCATCAGCGCAGCGCGCGGTCGGGCCGGAGCACACGACGCTAACGATTCCGAACTTCAAACGACGCACAGCACCGACGCCCGCGCTCCTGAGTCCTCCTCGTCGTCAAACAAGATCACCATCGATGGCTGCTCCTGCCATCCTTGGACGTCTGGACACTCATCCCGCCGGCCCCTGCCGAGCCTGGATGTGACGACCCGCGCCCGCCCGCCGAGGCTGTAATTGTTTGTGGGCCGTGTCGTACGGCGCATCACGACACGACCCTCGGACAGTTCGGGGGTCTCGCCAGCCAGCCTCGTGCCCCGTACACGGTCGGCCTTCGCAGCGTCCCTCAGCCTCATGGATCACTGCCCGCCTGCGGGTGAGGAAATATCCCATGGTAAGGGAGGCCGCGAAACGTCGCTCTTGACAGAGCCGAGGACACTCTGACACCGGCGCCGACCCGACGCCCTGCAGCGCTGCTCGCCTGGGCCGCATGTCGGACGCATAATGAAATCGGAGGCACCCATTCCAGCACTCGTATCGGATCTCCGGGACTTCATGGTCGACCGCGGCAGGGTTAGCAGCGAGCCCTATTACACAATGCTGACCAGGTAGGCGAGCACGATGTACATACTGTACGTTCGACACTGTGCTGATGCGCCAGAAGCATCGCAGATTTCCCATGGCGTCGCTGCGGAACCTTGCACCTTGCACCTTCACGGAGTGGTCAGCAGACATCGCGGGAGCCCCAGCGTGTCCGATTACCCATGGTGACGCCGATTGCATGCAGATTCACAGGACGGCTTGCATGGCTGTGGGCCTCCTCTGCGGTGGCCCCGGGCCCGTGTACGGTGCGTTTCCACTCTGGTACCTGCGCTAGAAGCTGTCTCAGGCGTCTCACATGCAGATACGAGGCACAGAGCGGGCGAAGATCAAAGCCACAACGAAGCAGCGAGCGATACGCCGGACTCCCACCATGGCGAAAGCAGTACCCCGGCTCGCCCATCCGACAGCGTCCGACACCAGTGGCGTCGCACGCACACCTCTCTCGCGCGCTCCCGTGGGCATGCTTTGATGCATCCTGCCTGCCGTGGGTCGTTGACAGCGGATCGCCCGCCGGGGAGACGTGCTGCAGACGCCTGAGGATATCAACCTCCGTCATGAGCGGAATACAAGGTTCGGCAACACGCAGGTGACGCAGGTTCTTGGATCTTAGCCATCAGCACACGGACGTCCGGCGCGCGAGGAGTGCATTGTCTCGAGGGGTTCGCCGGGTTCGCGATGGTGACTGCGGCTCAAGGTTCGTACTCTATCTCTAGAACCTCGCGACGGGCCTTGCTGTGGCGACTTAGGACGCACAAACGCACCTTTCGCTCACACCGGTGGTCTGTCAGGCATCCGGTAGCAGGTGCCAGCCCTCCCGTTGCCCTCGCGGGAGCTCAAGCACGTCGGTCGTATATTTCTGCGCGTACTGGGAGTGCTGCCAGAGTGGTCATCCCATTCAGTCGGCGGGAGTGCACTGTAGTCATCTATCCTGGTAGTGGACTCAGTGCGGTCGGGCGTTGCATGATATCATACGCCTCCATGACGTTCGTCAGCACCGACGGAGGGGCTCACTTGTCGTTACCTAGGGCCTCTGATGGTGGGAGCAACTCACGCTGGTGCGGGAGCTTTCTCGCCGTTATGCGAATGACAATACCTGAGTTGCTCACTTGCTCTCTCTACCAGCAGACGCGTCACAAGTACGTAGTGTACCGGTATCTCCTTCAGGACGACCGCGCGCGATCGCTTCTTGCACGCGAGTAACGGTGTTCACGACGTCAATCGCCATAACATATGAGGAGTCATCCCTTCTTCGAGAGCGAGACGGACGGCGGGACGGTGCAACCCACAGCAAATCCGCTACGATCTCCTTGTGTTCGGGGATCCCTGCTCGCTGTTTGGCGATGGATGTTCAGGTCCATTGCATCGCACCTTGCAGAGCTATCTACGATATCGTCGGGCTGCGCACTCATGAGGAAGCCGTACGAACTCTCCTTTGACTTCGTATCAGAATCGTTGCAGCTGAGGACGAACCCTGCAGTGCGACCACTCAGTCGTCCTCGGTAAGTGATCTCGCACATTTGCCGGTGGAAACCTCTTCTTTGCATACAAGAAGCTTCTACAGCATGGCTTGATGTTTGCACATCGACACTTCGGGCGTCTTGGGACCTTATACTTTGCCACCACCGGCGGAAAACAACACCAGCCAGGTTGGTCACCAGTCCCTGGCAGAGTGATATATCACCAATGGTAGTTAGTGACAACCCTCGATGTATAACGGTCTGTAAGTACAGATTGGCAGTATATATCACGGCTCTCTAGTTCCTGCAGCGCGTCCCTAGCGCTGCTTTCCCGCTATATTCATGCGCGCCCTCGCCCTCCGTGCGCGCCCCGTCTATTCCTGTATGTTCCTCCGTACTCTACGACATACGCCTGCCATTCTGCTCTAGGTCTGTATCATTCCTCCCCATCTAGGGCAGTATTCAACCTCCGACAGGCAGGGGGAATATCTGCAAGCATTCTCACTTATGGAATGGTCGCCGCCCCCTTCCGTTTCTGGATGGTGCAGGCCTCCCGCGCTCGTACAGCGCCTTCCGCAGCCGTGCGCCCGCCGCCGCGAGCTCTCCCTCGCGTTCCTCCTGTACTTCTCGAGCTCCGCGCGACCTGGGGCAAGTAAATGGTATTCGGGGACAATGTCTGCGCAACTTGCAGAGCAAGTAGGAGGTCTGCAGCTTCGCCGGTCGTCGCGTCATCCCGCCGGTCGCGGCGCTCGCGCAGCGCGGTTCTCGCGGTGGCTCTCCCTCGTGCTCGTCCTGTACTCTTCGAGCTCCGCGCGACCTGCGGCAAATAAAGGGTACACGGGGGCGATGTCTGCGCATCTGGCAGCGCAAGTAGGAGGTCCAGAAAGAGCGGTCTACGCCGCATCGGTCGTCGCGTCATCCCGCTGGGTTGCGGCGCTCGCGCAGCGTCTCTCGCGGTGGATACTCCGCGCACGCGTTCGTTGCGGGCCTCTGCTAATAAGCTATCCGGGTATATAGCATGCTCGCATCATCCGCCTGAAGCTCCTCTGCTTACTATACGTGCGGGAGCAATGGGCTCCGCAAGCCGGCGCCTTAGCGCTGTATCGGGTGGGCCCACCAGGCTGGGCTGCTCGCACATCGACGGTACTAGCCTTGCGCCCCGTCCCCTGCACTCGTCGCGTGGCTTGCCGTGTCCTGTACTCCCTCACAATTGGAGTCCCACCTCCCCGAAATTCCGTACTTGCCGGTTGTATGCAGTCATTACTCACCTGTACACCCTTGCAGTGGATCATACTGCACGTCGCAACTGCTCGCCAGGCTAGCCAAAGTGACTGCATGGCAGCAACCCTTCCAGATTGGGATGTGGGACTTGCAGTACAGCTGTGGAGAGATGGTCAGGCGCGTGTGCAAAGAAGACGGCCTTCCAAATCAGCACTTACCATGCACATCGGGCACGAGTAGGTTGCAGAGAGTTCTGACGTAGATCCTGTATAGCGCGAGAGCCCCAGAGAGTGTTCATGGAGTGTGGAGAGACGCAGTAGGCGGTTGCACTTGCAGACTGTCTTGAGTTGGTCTTGAGTTGCGCGAGACAAGTTCATGGGCGCCTGGTGCAGTCGAAATTCACACGGCACACGCAGCACGCCAAGTCCAGCACACTAGAGCAGGCGGGGGCACACAGTAGACATACGTGTATAAACAGATGATAATCACATAGTCGGAATACTGCGAATCGTACACCAAGAGGGGATCATATTACATGCACGAGCTAACAAGAGGAGGGGCAGCGTCACGGTCAGAGGATGCGGTGGTGCTGGCGAGTCCGGGGAGGATGTCGGAACTGCGCGAGGCCACGCTCGCAGCGTCGGCCATGGAAGATGATGCGAGGGTGACAAGGTCGGGGAGATCATCGGAGTGGCCTGAGAGGATGCTTGCAGCCTCAGGCGCAGTGTCGGAGAGTGAGAGGCCGTCGAGGTCGGGGAGGACATCGGGGTCGGGTTCAGGTGCAAGCTCTTCCTCCTGGAGAGCACTGCCAGCCGTCTCTCCAAGCGTGACCCAGACGCCAACATATCTCCACACATGTTGGCAGAATTCCTTCATCTTGCGCCGTATAGAAGCCTGTTGCAAAGCATATGCGCGCGCACCTTCGAAGTACTCATCGCGACCCTGAAAATTCTGCATGCTCCTCCGCTCCCACTCCTGTGCCGTCCACTCGTGAAACTCAGGCACCCGGCGCATCTCCTCCAACAGTAACTGGACCTCCTCTCGCCAGCGATGCGAACGCGCTCGAGCCTTGCACCATTCAACCCGTAGTGCTGTGGGGGCAGGAGGATGTGAGAGACACATCAGTCGACAACAAAGAGTACAACTCACACTCCTGCAGGCTGTCCTCAGCCTTCGCGCCGGCATTCGCGGCATCCTCAGCCGAGGGACATGCCATCCAAAGCCAGGACACGGTGCGCGTGCCCTCTGTTCCCTCGGGATCTTCGCTGATGTGCCGGAGGTCGCCGTCCTGGAGGGGCCTTAGGAGCGCGCGCCATCCATCGCGGTCCTTGCGGAGTCTGGGTGAGAGCGCCGATAGAGCGGTGTAAGCAGCGCGGTATCGAGCTGCCGCCATATCGATCTTGTACTGGACGGCGGCGATCGAGTTCATGGCACGAGTCTGCATGCCTTGACCGCGCACCCAGCGGTCTTTGATCTTGTAGAGATGGCACCGTAACTCCAGGTGCGTGCGGATGGTGGCGAGGGCGTCATGGGCTTGGCCGTGACGAAGCTCCCACTCCTGGTCGAGGAGCTTCAGAGGACAGTCGAGGAACTGGAAGGCGGTGCTGGGAAGTAGGAGAGGGATCTTGTGGGGCTGCTTGGACGCCGCGGTAGATATGAGCTGGACGCGACGCGCGTGTACGCCAGGGAGGAAGAGCTGCTGAATCTTGAACCAACCATCGAGCTTGCGATACAGGATGTTCTCGCGCTCAAGGAGCTTGGCGCGCGCGTTGTCCGTAGCATGGGCATGCAGCCCTGCCAGCTCAGCGGCATGTTCGCGTCTGTGACGATGGTCAGTCCAGGCCGCCGCAGATGACGTTGAAGCAACTTACTGTCGGTCCTCGAGATCGATCCCTGCGGAGATCATGGTGCTGGTGGAGAACTCCTCGTGCAGGATGGGCTCCTTGCCAAGGCGCAACGCCTCGGCATCTTCCTCCAGCAGCTTCTTCCGGATAGCATTCTCAGAGATGTCTACATACAGTCGGTGAGCCGCGCGGAAGGTGGGAGTCGAGGTGCACTTACTTGGGCGCGTGACAAGAAAAGGGTTCGGCCTCGTCGTGTCCTCCTCCCAAGCTTCGACTTCCTCAGTCCAGCGAGTGACCGCGTCAGCGGGGAGGGCGTCAGAGTACTGCTTGAATGTGGTCGCGTGGAGGTCGCGTTGCACCACGGCCTTCTTGATCTTGCCTAGCAACACCCCAGCTGCAGATATGGTTAGCCGCGGTGAGCAATACGTAGACATGACAGTTGCTTACGGAGCTTGGTGATCTTCAGCCAGTTGTGGTCACCGAATGCGTCATCGAGGTGGTCTTCACGGGAACCAGGACCCATCTCCTTCGTAGACGAGGCCATGGCATTTGACTCGGACCAGTTGCGCTCAATGGCCTCGCCGTCGACGCGGGCGCAGAACGGCAAATAATGTAGCGAGAATTGACCGCGACAATGCTCGCGATGAGCGGCGATGTGGAATTTGGGGATAGCCCAGCGCAACGACCGGCAGCCAAGTGTCATATATCCATACGTAACGAAGCGCGTCTGCAAATTCACGCAGAACTGGCAGGCGATGTCGTAGCAGCAACAGACCTGTGTGCACCGAGTGTGCTTGAGGGTGCTGTTCAACAAATAGTCCATGTTGGCATATCTGCGGGAGTTAATTAGCGTGCGGTGAGACATGAATCGTGAGCGACAGTACGTACCTTTCACCCTTCTGAAGATCCCCAATCGAGCACGGCCGTCGCATGCCGTGACGCGCGCAGTCAACAGCTCCAACGCCGGTGGCCGAGAGGACGGCTCCGTCCTTGAGGTTAGCAAGCTTCACGGCGTTGTGGTTGTTGCAGTGCGCGTGCTTTTCAGTGGGCATGTTGCCGGTCGCCTTCAAAAACGCGCGGTATGCTGTGCCCTCGACCACATACGCGCAACCGCGGTTAAGCCCAGGGTCATTGGCGTGTGTCGATACCTTCCTTCGCTTGAGGCGGAAGTTGGCGTCCATTGACAGGAACAGCTGGTACAACCACCTAAAGGACGTCAGCAACACCCTCAGCGCATAGCCACGCAACACCGTGACTTACCGTTTCCACGCTGGAGCGCTCTCCCAGCCCTCTGGAAGGTTCTTGCCCGGATGAGGACACGCGGGGCACTCCACAGCGCATGACCCTAGTTGCGTGGCAGCGACTCCAGCGGGGTCGTGGCCGCGGCCGCCACGCTTCATCATTTTGAGGTGACGCCATTGCCGAGCCATCAGCATGAAGGAAGGGTAACGATCCTGCAACGTAGACGTCAGCATTGAGAAGTGATAACATAGCAGTGACACTGACCTTCGTGCGCGCTGTCCCTGTGTTCTCAGTACGTCGCGCCAAGGAGGTATAGAATTCCCAACCAGACACCTTCGACTGCGTCGACAGGACATGAAAGTGCTCCATGAGGCGGAACGTAGCGGCGGTCTTGGGGTCAGTGTACGTGGCTGGGTACCATCGGGCGCGGAGGAGCTGTGTGGCGTGGGCGAGGGCGCTCTGACAATTGCAGAAGTCGACAGCGACCTCATGGATGCCGGTAATGTCGATGACGACGAAGTCGTCTGCGAAAGCGCGCTTGGGATTGTAGCATCGTTCACCGGGTTCGTGGCCGAGCTGTATGCGCAGCCCCAGTGACTTGAGTGAGGTGCGCTCGAAGAACCCTTCGTCGCTCCAGACCTATTTCGATGTCAGCTGGTGGAGCATATTGTCTGATCATGAGTAGACATACCTGGACTCGATGTAGGGGTTGCGACGTGTGCAGAGCCTTGACGCAATCGGCACAATACAGCGCAGAGTCACTGCAATCGTCGCAGCGGTACTGCGCACTCGCAGCAGTCTTGCAGCGCGGACACGTGTCACCTCGGTGCTTCCCGCGACCTTCGAGGCGCAGTAGCTCCGCGAGGTACTCGTTGACATGGCGTATCCATGTCAGCAGGGGGCGGTCCTGCAACGGAATAAGTCAACGTGGTCCGCATGAGGTGTATGAGGCACTTACTCCAGCGGTGCGGCGACGAGGAGGTCTCTCCTGCCCATAGTTTGCGAACGTGTCTTGCTGATAGTGGTGGTCAATCCCGTCCTGGTACGTAGCGAGCAGCTCGTCTTCTTGGGGGGAGGTAGCGGGCAATGGTTGCGGTGCAGGGGGAGCAGAGGAGGAACGGGGGCGCTTGGGGAGATCCCGCGGTAGTTCAAGATGCGAGACCCTCACCGTGGGTCGCGAGGAGTCGTAACAGTAGTCGACGTGGCGATGTCTCTCGACTTCGGCGGCCTTCTTAGATGCAGAGTTCTCATCGTCGCTGTCGTCACTGAACGTGTACCGGGTACCCGCGCGGCCATCCTTGCAACGCTTGACCATGCCGCTGAGGCAGGAGAGGACACGGCGGAGCCTCCTGAACTTGAGCTTCGCCATGGTGGTTAGAGATGAAGAGAGGGCGGGGCGTGATGACTAGACACATCCGATCGAGCGGGGAGCCCGACCAAATGATCCCGCATATAAAACGATGGATGCTGGGCCCACCAAAAAAGCATTGATGTGAGTACACGCCGCACAGGGTGATCGCGCTGTCGGGGACTCACGATGCCATATCCATGTCGCGTATGCTCGGGCTGTGTTTCCTCCGTTGACCTCGGCGAGGCCAGGATCGATCTGGAGACATTTTTAAAATCATGAAACACTCCTTTAACTTGTAGTGACACACCATGAAGGCCGCGGAGGGCGTTGTGGGGCAAGGTGGGACCGTTGCGGGTCGACAACATACCAAATGGGTCAAAGTCGCCGTCGACCCTAAGCTCACCAACATTGATCTCAGTTGTGGCCATGGCATGTCAACGTGAATGGATGGACATACCTTGGAAAGTCTTGCGTTGGCGGCATTGTTTCGCGGAGAGTGTGCGTCGTTAGTTGCGGATGTCTGCAAAGATGAGAATAGGGCCTGATGGACAGCAGAAAGTTGCTCACCAGCAGAGAGCACAGGTGAGCCGTGTCGCACGCAGCAGGCTATGTGAATCCTTGATCATAGGCGGGCAGTGTGGCGGATAGAAGGAGGATGGGCGGCGGAGGATCGGGGCAACATGGTGGTGAGCTGGCAAGGGCGTGTTCTGATCCAAACTGGGACAGATGTCAGGCGCCGGGAGCGCGCGGAAATGCGCGGACCAATCAGGAAGCGGATAAACCTGAGGCTTGAAACGAAACATACCAAAAACAAACCTATAGCATCAGGACCATAAGGCATACACCTTCATAAAAATTGCCAATGGAACGACATACAATCGGACGTCCGAGCTGCAAAGTTTGACATACGCCCGGTAACATTGTAATGCACTTGTACGAACGGCCTCGAAACCATGGTAAGTATGCTTAGGACTTCTTATGCAACCTCGAGATCATACATGACATCTCGTGGCCCACCCTTCACGGTGTTCAGAAGTTTGTAGGGGAGTTCAGCCAATCTATCAGCGTCGTATTATCGCTGCGTCGACTATTTGCAGGTGGTTACAGCCCTCCAATTCCACCCGAAGGCGCAGCCAGTCTTGAGATCGCACGTTCCCTGGTGTATGCATGACCAGACAGCCCAGTATATTCTCGTCTCGGAATTATACAATACCTGTACCCATAGTTCACTGGCTCAGCATCGCAAACATGGACGCACGCATGATCTGCCAGGGCAATCGTCGCTGCGATCGGCCCGCAACATACGCTTCAACCCCACGCTTCCGCAGCTCCAACTCCTCCCCCAGCATCACTATAATGCGTGCCCCCCAGTGCAGATAGACATCGTGCACATATGCATCCACAGTACCCACACCACCGTTCCTTGCGGCGACCCAGGCATCCCGCCGGGCGATGATCTCCTCCTTGATCTCGGCCTCAACAGCAGCCAGATCTAAATCCTCGCCCCGCCACAACTCCGCGCGTGCCATCCCCTCGTCCATGAGCCGTGCGTAGTGAAAGAAGCTCAAGCGGGCCTCAGGGGAAGCCCAGACACCATCCCCAGAATGAAGCGAGGGTCGTATGCTTGCGTCTGGAAGGGCTAGGGTGTACGGCGTCGACCACAGCCCGAGCGAGAGCTCGGGGACCGGCTCGAAAGCAAACGATGCCCGTAAAAGCGGTCGGGCATAGCGGAACAGGTCCTCGGGCATGTCCAACGCAAGTATCAGAAGACGGGACTCCCGGCGTTGAGTATATGTGTGGGCATTGCGTGTGATGCGAGTCGCTTTGCCGCTGTATGTACGATGTTAGTATCCTTTCAGGCAATGAACTTGAAGATGTCTGTTCTCTGCTTACCGTGCAGATTGTGCGTAACGCTGAGTGTACTCCCTCGCGGCCGCCTGACGTGCTTGTGCGGTCAAGTACTTTGCGCGGCGACCCATGGTGACGGCGAGGTTCTATGGGCAGAGGCTCACCCTTATAAGTGTGGCTGACACACGTGCATGCGCGCTGAAGTCCAATTGATGCGTGATATATTCAGGGTGTACGAGAGTGGAATGCCGTGTACGTAATGAGCTGCGAGGAAGGACAAGTAACGAAACCACATGTGGGAGACACGGGCACAAGACGTCTGGGCTCTGGGTACTACAGAACTATGTACAGGATGCGTGACATGTCAATATATACACTTGCTGTTATCTGGGTTAAGAGTTGCATGGGGAGTCAAGAACAGAAGCACCGCGAACAAGAACGGCCAATGTATGTACATGCATGCAAGCGGTGGGAGCGACTAACGACTAACAAGTAGTGCTTACATGTCAATCGGGCGGATAACACCGGGCATATTCTGGAGCTCCTCAAACGCCTGGATGGCGGCGGCGCGAGAGGGATAGCACTTCCTGGAATTGGAGGGAACCCCATCTGTGGCTCTGTTCACGACGCCGCTGCATGGCGCGTAAGTCAAGGACTGCAAGTCAACCATAAAGAGTATATCGCACCTTATATCGAACACGCCAACACGGCGACCCACGCTTACCACGTACCACGACGTAGAGTCGCTAACAGGGGCAATGTATGGCACACGGTAGTCGTAACCTGGAGCAAACGGGCCCTGCACAGGTGCGGGAACAGCGACAGCGACAGGTTGAGCGACGGCTGTGGGGACGGCGACAGGCTGAGCAACGAGTGCGGGGACAGCGACGGCCGCGGAGACCACGGCGGGCTGAGGGATGGGTGCGGAGACCGGTGCGCCCGCAGGCGTGTCGACAGGATTCCACGTGTGGAAGTATGGCAGATTGGGACGATCTTGCGGCTCGTCGTCGGCGTGGCCCGGCATATCCTCTGCATTCGTGGAGGCCGAGCTGCTGGAGCCAGAGATGGTGTTGCTTCCCTCACCGCGAGCCACGCAGGTGCAGGTGTGGGCGGGGGCAGACTCTGGAGCGGGAGACGTAGGGCGGTGTGGATACATTATGCGTCGGAGCATCATGATGAGCTTGTCTTCCTCGGAGGCGTCCGGATCCGGCCAAGCAAAGGACATCACTCTCTGACCTGCCCGCCCCAAAGTGAGAATGTGGGCGACCCATAAGTCGACCATGACACTCACCAGCAACCGAGCGGTTCACACAGCCAACACACAGGAAGACACGGGGATCAATGTCGTCCGCTTTGATCTCTGCAATAGTCGTCAGTAGGAGAGCCACTAACAACCGACTCATGCACTCACGACTATCCTCCCCGATGACAATGAGCAGTGCGCGCACGAGCTGGGATGCAGTAAAGCGCGGGACAATTGCGTCGAGATTGTCAGAGAGCACAGGAAGCTTGGAGTAAGACATGATGGAGAACAGGAGGTCTTGAGCGATGTGTTCGAGGGGGATAGCCTGGGGGCAAAGACATGGTGGTGGGTGACTTATAACCTAACCGAACGTCGCCCGATGCAGCCACCTGGGTGCCAGCGCTTGCTGTGGCGCCGGCGCAACTCGTCCGCTTTCAGCCTATGTTCCTTCGCTCCCAGATTCGCCTACTTACTCCTCCTCCTCGGCTCCTGTCTCGCGGAAAAAAAACCAACACAAGCAAAACACCAAAGTCACAATGAACGCCCTGCTGTACCGAACGTCTGTGGTCCAACACCGTCCTCTCTCCTGCTGCCCGGCGCTGTGTCCGCCACTGTCTCAATGGCCCCTCCTCGCAAAACCATCCCCGAACAGACCACCTGGTTGAATGATCGGATCCCTGCCTTTCGTCAGGCACAGAGGGAGTCCGAGACGGGCCCATGGGCCCTCCTGATGTGCCAAGATTGGTACGAGGAGTGGCCGATAGAGAACGAGATATGGGGGCCCGGCAACTGGCCACCACTTCCCTTGTCCCCAGAAGACAAGGAGAAGAAGGAGAATGCATGTGCGGCGAAGCAAAAAGTACGTACTGTCTCGCAATTGAAGCCTCATACGCCGCATGGTCGAAGCTTACACGCGCACATGTTCACTCGTATGCAGCAACTCATAACCTGGTTCAGAAACAACTCGAAGTCTACCCGCGTCCAGAAGTCGGAGAGCGCACCAGCTGTCCCCAAGGGGAAGGGCAAACGCGCTTTGCAAGAGATCGAAATTTACTCGAAGCTCTACTACAAGGCGAAGGTTCAGTCGACCGTCGATGAGGAGCTGATGAACCTCAAAGCGGTTCGTAATGTGGCCTCGATCGACCCTCCTGAACGCCTCAAAATCGTCCGTGAACATACCAAGACGAGCCTGCAGCAGGAGAGCGAGGAAGTCAAGAAGAGGGTCGCTGAAGCCTACGCCGAGGAGAAGGAACGCACGCGTGCCCTCGCGCTGGCGTACAAGAAGGGTATCGTTGTCGAAGAGGAAGGCCGGACGCCTCAACAGTACCAACAGTGAGTCACACACGTCTGATGACCACGCGCACACCCTCAAATCCCTCCAGCGCCATCGATACTGCGCCGGGCGACATCCGCAAAGCGCTTGATCCCATTGCAGCCGCCTCTGGATGCATCTACACCGTGGTCTTGTCCGGACCTATGCCGGTGGACGGCGGCGCAATCGGATCCCTCAGGTAAAGTCTGCGGCCCGCTATGTCATTCGGGAATGTATCTCACGCGTCCGTTCGCAGTGTCCATTCCGGGACCACTGTCACCGGGCGCAACTTCGCCGAGGTGACGCCGCACTATAGGGAGGAGTTTGTGCGCCCCCATGTGCGGTTTGCCAAGGGGATATTTTGTACGTACATCGCGGCGCAACTTGGGTCTTTTATTAACGTGTCTGGCCACAGCTGCGGATGTTCGGCAACAGCGAGCACTCCCGCCCACCTCCACCGGTCTGTGCGGCTCGGATGGAGGGCCTTCCACTACGCCCGATATGTCGCAGACATCCTCCATAGTGGAATCTCGGGAGAGAACCCCGGATGCGCACGTCATCGCTACACCCAGTGTCATACTGGACGCGCGCGATAAGCAGACCGGTCTGGGAAGCTCGTCGCCTCTGGACGAGGACGAGGAAGAGTGCACCCCAGGCTTCTCTCAGGTCGGAGAGCATGGCGAGCTCGACGCTGCATCCCTTGTGCAAGATGTGACCTTGTCGGGCAGTCTGGACCCCTTAGGCGCAAACACGTGGAATGGTGCGGCAATGGGTGCCGGTTGGGGACCGATGTACACCATGTCCGGAGCCCAGCTCTCTTATGGAAACGCGCCCATACCTTTCGGGTACCACATGTCCGGTCCGCAGCTCTCCCTCTCCGTCGGGCATCAGCTGGCCGGTCTCGACATGTACGCCGGTCCTCAGCACTCCTTTGGGGATCAGCTCGTCAATTTCGAGTTGCCCGTCGCCTTTCAGAACCAGTCGAGCGACTTCTCGTACAACGAGTTGTTCACCGATCTGGGTCCCCTCTTGACCGGGACCGTGCCTAGCTCGCACGAATCAGACGGCATCATCGTCCCAACAGCCGGAGCGCTGCTTCCCGTGACCGACCAACAGCCTGCCCATCCGGCCACACCTGCTCAACTGCCGGTGCCGCCTGAAGTCATTGCGCTCATGCAGCCGTCTGCCGCTGCTGTGTCCTCCGTCCCTGCCGAACCTCCCACCGAACCTCCCGCCGAACCTCCTACCGAACCTCCTGCTCCCGTCGCCGACTTTATCGACCCGGTGGCAGCGCAGCCCGAGGCTCTAGCGCCAGTTACCACTCGGACGGGACGAGTATCGCGTGCACCTGCAGCCCCCGACGCGTCCTATTCTGAGCAGCCCAAATCCGCGAAGCCCAAGCCTAGACCGGTCAAGAAGAACAAGACCGCTGCTGAAGAGGGACACCCCGAAGCGCCTGCGGCAAAGAAGAAGAAGACTTCCTGAGTGTGCGCGTGCGCTCCCTCCGCCATGCTGTCTGCCCTTGGAGGCGCCGTAGCTCTGTTTTCATGTTGTTTCGAAGTGTCGCAAGTGTTGGTCCCCGCTGTGTATAGTTTCATGATCCAATAAAAACGATGTTCTTGTCAAATTACATGGATTGAGAATACGCGCACAAGATGTGACTAGTTCGAAGGGCGGACAACATGACATGCAGGATATCTAGAGTACAACAGCACAAGGATAGAACATACTACGTCCACGTATACTGACAGGTAGACCCCGACATCCTACAATAACCCTAAGCAGTGCTATCGCTGGTCTTCCCTGCGTGTGCCGTTAGTACCATACACGAATGACGTTGCAGACATTACGTTGCAGACATACCTCCAGGGAGCCGCTGCAACAGCGACCGCTTGAGGTGAGGGGCAGAACGTGTGTGTGGTAATACTGAGGCCAGTGGCCATGACGGAGGTCTGTGTTAGGTGCAGGCAGCGTGTGGGGAGTTGAAAAAGAATACCAGGATGAGGGATGCAGGAACGAGTGGGCAGTATAGGCGGGGGCCAGTGACACCGTGACGTCGGGAGCTTGGAAGCGTAGAACGAGGTGGCGGGGCGTGATGATAACAGCGAGGTCGGTGCAGGAGCGAACAATGAGCAGTATGCGGAACGAGGAACCCGGGCGGCGGGGGCAAGCTGGGGGCGGGCTGGGGAAGAGCGCGAGGGCACAGTGGCGCCTGCAGGTATATAAGTCAGCCACGTAGCAAACAGGGAC